>SRMA01024856.1:0-50057 GCA_007224835.1 Danionella cerebrum | reverse complement strand
CTCTTTTAGACGTTTTTGTCTTGTTACATGTCTCTGAGAGTTTTCCAGACGAAACCTTAAGTCCTAAGGGGATTAAATAAACTCTATTTGCCTCCCAATTGTTTCACTTGAGGAGAACAAGCTTCAGCACTGTCATGATTCTTCAGGTTAGTCACAGAGTTAACCGACACTTCCATCCCTTCAGTCATCTACTGCAGCCCTAAAGGTTTTCTGAGAAATGCAGTGGGGTGCACTGATTTATGCTGAGCGCTGTACATCACAAAACGTGACGAGCCCCACATCCCCCATCGGGTAACGTAGAGACAGACCCCTCTCGTGTACTCTGTCTTTTACTGTAGAGCGTTTCCATCGTAACACCACCAGGGAAACCGTGAAGTAATCCCCGACGGCTTGCAAATCGTGTGAATTTGAGCTGAATGATGGCGCTCAACACATCGTGAGAAAGATCACCCCAGAACATTCATTCTGCGTGTGAGCGAGGCGTGTGCTCAATCTTTCAATAACGGCTCAATCTTTGTTCTACACAGACAGCGACTCGTTCAGTTTTGCGACCCACTGCAGTGATGACATTGGTTGGGTCAGCAAGCTGCCCCCGCCGTCGCTGCAGCACCATTGTGCCACTCTGCATGAGCTGCAACCGGATATTCTCAATGACTACGACATCACTGGACTCATCAGCCAGGGAGGATTTGGGATGGTCTATGAAGGGAGACGCCTGAAAGATGGCCTTGAGGTACATTATGTTCCTACAATATTTACCGTCGCTTCCAATCCTTTCTTTACTGTTGTTTCTTAATGAACTGTTGTTGTTGTTGTTCTTTTCAGGTGGCAGTGAAAGTAGTTACAAAGACTAAGACCATGCAACGAATGAAAATCGTGAGTTGCTTTGCTTTTCCTATGTTTGATGTGGAGAAAGCTTCTTGATCCAAGAGTCTTCTAACTGTTTGTTCCTTTAGCCGGGGTCTCCGTCACCTGTGCCGTTAGAGATTGTGCTGCTATTGATGGTTAACTGCCCCTCAGCAGTTCCCGAGATCATAAAGCTCTTGGACTGGCAGGATATCAGTGACTACTATATCCTGATTTTGGGGCTGCCGTCCCTGTGTGAAGATCTGGATTTCTTTTTGGCTCACCGCGGAGGGAGCGTCAACGAGGCGGTAGCACGGATTCTCATGTGGCAGATCACATATGCTTCTCAGGTGTGCTGCTCCCGTAGAGTTTTCCACCGCGACATTAAGCTGGGAAACATCCTGATCAACCCACGGTCTCTCAGAATCAAACTGATTGACTTTGGGTGTGGCGATATCTTATAGGATTCTCCATATTTCACATATTCTGGTAAGTAATAGCTGCTTATTTAGCAGAGAATGGTCCATGTCCCTAGCCCCGGTAAATGATTTCTTTAAGGGAACAAACCACTGTTGTCCAGTAAACATTTTGTCTCCCAGCACGATAATAACCCACAGACAACGCACTTCTGGTGAAGAAAAACACCCAAATGAGCAAAGTGAATGAACTTGACTGAGTGCACGAAGCTCAGACTTGAGTCCAATAGAAAATCTGTGTGGACTCACTAAAGTCCTTGTGCCAGAAGACCAACAAATGGAGGAGCTTGAGATATCTGCTCAAGAAGCGTGGGCTTTTATTCCTCAGGAGACAAGCTTGAGACACTTAAGCTCGAAACTACAAGAAATCATTTTGACCACTATTTTGAAATTCCTGGTAATGCATTCATTAGAGCTGCTAGAACCCAACTGCTCAGAGCAGAATTGTTTTGGGACATTTGGTGTAATGTAAGTGGGCATGGCAAAACAGCTCTAGAGCGCCACCTAACGTGTTTGTCGGACGTGAGAGCTTTGAGGAGCTTTTCTGACTTCGTTAAACTATGTGCACACAGCGGTCGTCAAAAGCCGAAATTTTGCCACAAAGAGGCAGTTGTTGAACTCAGCCGTGCAAATGTTTGATCGGTGTCAAATTAGCCAACACATCTACAATGTACTCTCTACGTTATAGCACCACCAGGTGGCCACATGCAATGCAACATTTAACATTGATGAGGGACAGTTTGACAATTGGCCTAAACAATAGCAGAAATGATAAATGTTAGCGCCGACCGGGAGTCATGACCCTTCGAGACGTGGGTTCTGTTCTGTATCGCTCAGTAATTTTACCAACTCTCGCTTGAAGTATTAGGATTCAAATCATCATTGGGGAGAATAATCTGATCTTTCGTGTTGAATGATCACGTGTGTAGTGTCTCAATGTTACTGATTCAGATCTTTCCTCAGGCACTAGAATGTACTGCCCTCCTGAGTTCTGGATCAATGGCAGCTACAATGCGAAACCTGCCACCGTCTGGTCACTGGGAGTGCTTCTATTTGTGATTCTGTGTGGACACTTTCCAGACGCCAGAGATCTGATGCTGATTCGGTTAAGGATTTGGAGGCAGAAGCTTTTATCACCAAGTAAGATGATGTTTGTCATGAGCAAAGTTCAACGTGAGCTTAGAACCAGTCTGAGTGCGAGAAGATCTGAGTGTAAATCTCGTCTGTGTTTCCGACAGCGTGCTGTGAACTCATTCACAGCCTCCTGCAGCAGAACCCACAGCAGCGGATCGCTTTGGAGGGAATCCTGCATCATCCATGGTTTAAAACCCACAGATAAGCTTTTAATGATCGTATCTTTTTATACCCGTTTTGATACCATTGCTGTTACATCTGAGTGCCAATGTCTAGTTGAGTCTAATGCCATGCTTTCAAGTGACAAGTTTGTCGTTCAGCATCTTTTCTCAAGTGTTCAGGTGGAGTTCTGACGGAGACGAGGAATCAAGGTCTACCACTGCATGGGACCTGGAGGAAAAGAGCTCAGACTACGCCGAGAAAGAACTACCAGAACCACAGAGAAATGCTGTCGATAAGGTACATACTCACTGAGATTGAGGGACAGCCCTTACTCCTCATGAAGTACAATTTACATGTGATTGTGGTTCGAAAAATGGGTGTTTCGGCTTACGTTATGCTCTCAGTTTGCCGTACGCAAACGAAATTCGCTGCACGTGTGTAGAGTACCAAGACTTAAATATAAGTGATATGCATTGCGTTTCCAAATTCATCAGGAACTTGGCAAAAAGTGGCGAAAAATGGCCACTTTTCCTCCCGACTTTGTAAAACTATATTTTCTTGAAGGCCATTGAAAGGTGAAATTTTGCAATAAACAGGAAAGTTTTAATACCCAATCAATCGGGTTCAAATTTGACAGTTTTTCTGCAGTTGTATACGGCTATTTCACAGTGTGTTTGTAGAGCATTTGTAACAATTATTTAAAGGAAAAGGACCTACAAAAAAGGTAATGGGAGTTTCCAAAACTGACAGGAAGTCTTCCAGGTTTCATACTTTAACAAGAGATTTCATGTGATCACTCTGAAACTCCGGCAGTCTCAGCTAAGTGCTTCTGCAGAGCTAAATTGATGAGCTTTGTTGACGTCGTTAAACGGTCGGCGATTGTTGGTCTGTTGAACTTCAATGTTTCGTCAAGAAGCAGGAAGTTGTTTAGACCTCAGCTATACAATATTTGATTGGAATGAAATGTACCAAATGTGTTAAGAGTCCATGTCTGAACAGATATTTAGCAACCGACAGTGTCAGTCATAGCGCCACCTAGTGAAACAGTAATTTTTGTGCTGATTTGTACAGCTTTTAACAACTGTGTTTGTCATTCGGAGCAAATCGGTTGCTGTGTATATGGCACAAACTGTCCACCGAGAGGCGATGGCATCGGAAGTGCTTGAGTCCTTTGATTACTGCTTGCAGCTTTAATCCTTGCGATGTAATTAGCTTAATCCAGTCTTATTTTCGTCCCAAAAGCCTATTTATGAGTCCTGATGGCCAGCTCCAAGTCTTATCTGAATATCTCCAGAGCGTTAAATTGTTCTCTATTGATCTGTCTGCAGGCCTTTCACATCTCATGATAAGACCTGGGATGGAAGAACTGACAGAAGATTCACCAATCCCGGATAAAACCATGCATCACTGCCCCAGTGGAGCAAATATCCTGGAGTGAAGAATGAACGAGAAGATTCAAAGTCACCGTAGCTTTAAAAGGAGTCAGGATCTTTTACTCCTCTCTGCAATTATACCAAAAAAAAAGAGCGGGGGGAGATGTTTGGTCCTGATGTCCTCCAGAGTGAAGTCCCATGACAGAGGTCGTTTTTGTTTAGTGTATGACGAGGCGCGTTTGTCGCTGGTTCATTCTTAGTAGAGAGGACCAGGTTATGAGGCAGCACTCTGGGAGAAGCAAAGAAAGCTTCGTAGAATCTTCCAAGACTTGATCTTTCAGACACAAGAAAATCTGAATAAAAAAATCTGATCAAGATACAGCTCTGTGTCGTCTCTTTCATTGTTTAAAAACATGACAGAATTTCTCGATGTGTTTTCCCATGGACTTCTCGAGAAGGTTTTTGAAGCTGAAAAAAATCCAGAGAAGCATAATCCATGGATCCTCACAGCAATGCCATCTGGAGGGAGCAAACCTTCCATAATTCACAATAAAGTCGTGGCCAAAAGTTTTGAGAATTATGTAAATACTGGAAAAGTTTTTGTTCTGAAGAGTGATCGGATGAATAACTTCTTTAATCTTTAACTAAATCCTGAACCAAACATTCCACTGGGTTTCGTCGCTGTGATTGATTGAAGGAGCTGCTGAGATCATTTCAGTCATCGTCTCTTAACTCCGGTGAGAATGTTGGCGAGCACACGGCTGGAGAGCATTTCGGTTTGGGTTCATTCATTGTTTTTTAAACGCCCTTCCAGCTTCTATGGCTATTTCCAGGGCGAGAGCAATTTAAGTTATTGAATTAGATAAAATGTTTAAAACCTAGAAATTTTAATACCATATTTGGATCTACTTGATTAAAAATGTGATCTAGAGTTGTAGAAGAATAAAATTGTTTTCTGATGGGGGTTAAAAAAGGACAGTCAGCTAGAATATGTTTTATAGATAGAGGAACTTTACATGAGTGGCATTCAGCTCGACTATCTCCAGTTACTAAAAACTGGTGCGTGAGCCTAGAGTGTCCAATTCTGCATCTTGTATAAATGACCTGTTCCCATCGATTGTTGAATTGTGTTTGTTTCTTTCCAATGTTAGGATTTATTTCATATAGTTTATTTTTGATGCACTGGTTCCATTCAGTCTGCCATCTTTTTCCAATGTAAGAAGTGAGAAATGGTTTTAAATCTGATGCTGGTATCTGGCATAGGGTTAGTTCTTGTTTTGTAGAGGCTTTGGCGGTGCGGTCCGCTCGTTCATTTCCTGGAATTCCAATGTGTCCGGGTATCCAGTAGAAGAGTATGTGAAAAGATTTTCTTCTCAGATATGCCAGTTTAATTAGTATTTCTGTAATTATTGGGTGGTTTTTCTCATTGTTTTCCAGTGCCTCGAGGCATGATTTGGAGTCAGAAATGATGAGGTATTCTTTCCGGGTTCTGGTTTGGATGAACTGTAGTGCCATCAGTAAAGCCTTTGCTTCTGCTGTGAAAACTGAGCTGTGGTCTGAGATACGGACTCCTTGTTCATGCCCTTTTGTTGTGAAGGCTGCAGCCACTTTGTTTCCAGATTTCGATCCATCTGTGTATACCGTGATGTGGTTTGGGAAATTGTCCCTGAAGTCCAGTAGTCGTTGGTGGTAGATGTTTGGGTGTGTTTTCGATTTTTGTTCGTTTCCTAAGTTGAAGTGAATATTGGGTTTTTGTTGGTCCCACGGTGGAATTTTGCACAAGTGCGTTTGTACCAGTGATTCGTAGTCAATTTTGAGGTTTTCCAGATGTGATTTCATACGCAATCCAAGAGGACGGATTTGCTTTGGTTTCTTGTTATAAAAAGTTAAAAGTTGATTTTTAAAAACTGGGGTAAAGGCTAGGTTTTCTTTGTTTGTCCTTAATTTTATTATATATTGCAGAGCTAGTTTCAGTCGTCTGTTTTCTAGTGATGGCTCATTTGACTCTACATATAAGCTTGGGATTGGTGATGTTCTGTAGGCGCCTAGTGCCAGACGAATGCCTTGGTGGTGTATGCTGTCGAGGGCTTGGATGTAAGATTTCCTAGCTGAGCCATAGATGATACTCCCGTAGTCGATCCTAGATCTGATCAGAGTTCGATACATGTTCATCAGGGTCGAACTATCTGCGCCCCATTTAGTTTTGGATAAAACCTTTAAAATATTCATGGTTTTAAAACATTTTTCTTTTAATGCTTTGATGTGTGGAATAAAAGAGAGTTTGTTATCAAAGGTAACTTGGTTTCTTTGGATTGTTTAATTGGGGTTCCATCCATAAATAGTTCTGGTTCATTGTGTAACGACCGTAGTTGGCAGAAATGAGTGCAGACTGTTTTTGCTTGTGAGAACTTAAAACCATTTTGCATTGCCCAGTTCTGTATTTTAATTATCTTCTGTTGAATCTTCCTTTCAATGGTTGCCATGTTCTTGCTTTTATAGCATATGCAGATATCGTCTACATACAAGCTGCAGAGTACGTCGGTACCAATGATATTGGCAATATTGTTTATTTTAATATTAAAAAGGGTCACAGATAGGATACTTCCTTGGGGTACTCCAAGTTCTTGTTCATATCGATCTGATAATGTATTTGTGACTTTGACTCTAAAAAATCTTTTGGCTAAAAAATTCTGGATAAAAATTGGCAGTCGCCCTTTAAAATTCATTCCATGTAAAATTCCCTGTTTCCAAGTTGTATCGTAGGCTTTTTCTAGATCAAAAAATACTGCTATTGCATGTTCTTTTCTGATGAAAGCATCTCGAATGTAGCTTTCGAGTGAAACAAGGTGGTCAATTGTACTTCGTCCTTTTCTGAATCCGCATTGAGCGTTGCTGATATGTTTTTCCGATTCCAGCATCCAGACCAGTCGTTCATTGACCATTCTCTCCATGGTTTTACACAGGCAGCTGGTCAGGGCAATAGGCCTATAGTTTGAGGGGTCACTGTGATCCTTTCCAGGCTTTGGAATAGGGATTATTACAGCTTCTTGCCATGTTGGTGGGATATTTCCAGAAATCCAAATGGAGTTGTAGAGCTTAAGCAGTAATCTAAGAACAGTGGAGGGCAGATTTTTTATAAATTGATAGTGGACATCATCTGGACCAACGGCTGAGTCGTGAGATTTCTTCATAGCTTTTTGTAGTTCGTCCAATGTGAAAGGCTGATTATATGGTTCTTCATTATTTGAGGTAAAGTTAATTTTTCCTTTATGTCCATCGTGGAGGGCTCTGAACGCAGCACTGCGATTTTCAACTGAAGAATTACTTTCAAGTGTTTTTGCTATTTCGTTTGCTATTTCTTGCGCCGATGTCAAGATATCATCCTTTCGCTTAATGTGTTGTATTTGTGGACTGGTATTTTTTCCTTTCATTTTCCGAATCAGCTTCCACACTTTAGTTGGTGAAGTATTTGTTGACAAATTGGAAACAAATCTTCTCCAGCTTTCTTTTTTACTTTCATTTATTGTTCTTCTTGCTTGTGCCCTTTCCTTTTTGAGTTTAATAAGATTTTCAGTAGTTGGATGATTAGAGAAACATCTTTCAGCTTTTTTCCTCTTTTTAATAGCCTTCTTGCAATCTTCGTTAAACCATGGAGTTCGTTTAGTGGAGTTTTTCCAGGACGTTTTTGGGATGGATTCTTCAGCTATAGAAATGAGGGTTTTTGTGAAGTTTTCCATAGCATTTGGATCATCTTCAAGGAAACCTGCAAATTTCTCATCACATAGAGCTTTAAAATAAGTCCAGTTTGCTCTTTTAATTTGCCACCTTTGCACTTTAAAATCTTCTTCTTGTCCTTTAATTGTTATAACTAATGGGAAATGGTCACTTCCACATAAATCAGGGTGGACTTTCCAGGATAAGTCTAAAAGGAGTTCGGGCTGACAGATGGTTAGATCGATTGCAGAGTAGGTTCCATGTCCTGGGTGCAGATAAGTGTTTGAACCATCATTTAAAAGACATAAATTGTTATTCTCAATAAAATCTTCTATTTTCCTTCCTTTCGCGTTGCACTGGTTGCTACCCCACAAATAGTTATGACTGTTAAAATCTCCCATTAAAATGAAAGGGGGAGGAAGTTGGGTAATAAGCTGGTTTAGCTCTGTGTGTTTTATATTTGCATCTGGAGGGATGTAGAGAGAACAAATTGTGATGGTTTTCCTGAGTGTCAATCTTACTGCAGTTACTTGTAGATTACTAGTGAGTTTGATATTGCTGTGAATTAAATCACTGCGTATTAGAATGGATGTTCCTCCAGAAGCACGCTTGTTACTGGGACCAAGGGTGTTCAAAATATTAAGATGTTGGAAAGAAATAGTGTTGTCTTTTGACAGTTGTGTCTCCTGAAGACATACAACAATGGGGTTGATGACAGCAATTAAGTGTTGTAGCTCTGTATAATTAGCCCGAACTCCACGACAGTTCCACTGAATAATCCGTTTTTCCATCACCAGTTTGGAAGGATGGGGACGTTTGTCTTCATTCTACCTCGGGGGGATGGACTTCGACAAGGGCATTCTTTTTCTTTCATTTCTATATCTTTTGGTTCTTTTATTTTTGTAGGGTCATCCTTGGGATTTGCAGCCCTTTGTTTCTTGCTATTTTTTGTTCCTTTTTCATTTTCAACTGGACTTTGGTTCAGGTGTGTATCCTTGGTAAGTACTTCACTCTGCGTTCCTGAAGTCTTTGTTTTTGAAGGAGCAATATTAGTTTGGGGTTTGTCTTTATGCATCCAAGTGATGTCTGTCTGGCAGTCAATGGATCTTACAGTTTTTCTTACTGCATCAGCAAATGATTTGTTTATACTGAAGAAGGGGGTAGGAGCAACCAATTTCCTTGCTTCAGGGTAACTGATCTTCTTGGTGCATCTAATCTTCTGTATTTCTTTTTCCCGGATCCACATTGGACATTGTTTTGATGCAGCTGAGTGGTCCCCTGAACAATTACAACATTTGGATGGTTTTTCACAGGGTTCCTTGTCATGTCTTTCTTCACCACAGTTACAACAGATGTGTTTATTATTGCAACTGTTTGAACCATGGCCATATTTCTGGCAATTAAAACATCTAAGGGGATTTGGGACAAAGAGGTCCACTTTAGTATCCGATCAGAAGTTTTTCAGGGATTGTTGGTTTGTTGAAGGTGATAATGTAGGTACTTGTTCTGATTGTTCGTCCTTCTCTTTTGATGATAATTCTCTTTACGTTAGTAACTCCTTGAGGCTTCAGTTCTTCTTGAATTTCTTCTTCATCAACATCTTCAAGTTCTCTGGTGCGGATCACTCCTTTACTATAATTGAGAGTTGGGTGTGGTGATGTCTTCACAGGAACTGTTGCTATCATTTTTGTTTGTAGTAGGTTCTCTGAAATGGCTTTTTTTATAACATTCAACAAGAATTTGACCTGATCGCAGTTTTTTCACTTCTTTAACTGTACCCGCTATACCAGCAATACCTTTCTGGATAGCAAAAGGAGACAGCCTAGTGATTTGATAGTCAGCAGAAGTTGATTCAATAATTATAAATTTTGGCCACTCATCATTTTTCGTCGTTGTGTCAATTTTTCCATTTGGGTTGTCAGTTTCTAAATCCGTCCGATGTCGTTTGTGGTTTGGTTTATTTGCCATATTTTTTAGTTTTCTTGTTCATCATCAGTACTCCTCACCCACCTTGGAGCCCAAAAAATAGGGATGCACAGAGCCGCGGAACTCCAGCAGATTATGCATCAAGGATATACTGATGGTATACTCAAGCCAGTAAAAGCAACGGGTTGCTTTTTATAACTTGATTGACTCTAAGCCAAAGTGTCTTATAGATGTTTTAAGATCATTTCTTTGACCAGCCGATTGATTGGATCGAGCCATTCCAACCTCCCGTTTACACGAAGTAGGAGTCAAAGTGTCGTGTTGGAAAGGTGGCAGCCGCAGCTAACCATTTTCCTCAAACACCAGGACCTCTTCCTCCGCCGACACGGGTCGCAACTCACGGCTAACAAGTTGCCCCTTACAATGGGGAATCAAAAAACAGTTTGTTCTGGATCTTCACAAGCGGTGTAGTGGTTGTGTCCAAAATATGCAGATGTAAGTGCAGTCTAGATTTAGTGTAACCCTCGTAAGTGAGGCTTAAGGGTTTATCTCTCTTGCCCAAGGAGAAGACCCTAGCACTACGGAGGGAAGGAGCGTGCCACTGTTCCTTTCACAGGCTGCCATCGCAAGGATGGGTCCTGCGCCGTACCCGGCAGTTTGGGTTCGAATGTTAAAAGGAGGGTGATGCTTGAAATCATTGTTCTTCCATTGGTAACCATGGCGACCTGCAAAGAAACCACCATTGTGTTGCATATAAATGGCTTCACAGGAAGAGTATTGCAGCATCTAAATCAATATATGAGATCATCAAGGAAAAAAAGATCTCCTAAAGAGGATTCCGCGGCAGGATCAGAGCGCCACCAGCGCAGAGCTTGCTCAGGAATGGCAGCAGCAGGTGTGCGCGCATCGCACGCACAGTGAGATTAAGACCTTTGGAACACAGCATGGTGTCAAGAAGACCAGCAGTGAAGCCACTTCTCTCCAAAATAACCTTCAGGGACAGATTGATCTGCTAAAATGTGACGCACAAACTGTTGAGGACAGGCAAAGTCATGTTCTCTGATGAAGCCCTTTCCGATTGTTTGGAGCTTGTAGGTGAGCGCTACCATCAGCCATGCATCATGTAAAGCATCCGGAGACTGTTCATGTGTGGGGTTTTCTTCTCATCCAAGGGTGTGGCTCACTCACAATTATGCCCCAAAACGCTGCAGTGAATAAAGAATGATACCAAAGCCCCTCCAGCAGCTACTCCTCCCAACAATCCAACCACAGTGTGGTGAAGAACAAAGCATGTCGATGGAGCGCTGTGCCATAAAGCAGAAGTGATAACCAAGTGGCTTCGGATCTCCACAGATCTTACCCTCATTGAGAACTTGAGTTCAATCCTCAAGAGGCTGTGGACAAAGAAAACCCACTCATTCTGACAGACTCTAAGAGCCAACAAATACTGAACTCTTTGCATAAATGTCAGATAACTGTCGACAAAAGTCTTTGAAGCGTATCAAGCGATTGTAATTCTATTTCAGAACATCACAAATGAGGGGCGGCACGGTGGGTGGCCTACAGTTAGAAAGTTGTCGGTTCAAGGTTTGCCGGTGACCTTCCTGGAAGGAGTTTGCATGTTCTCCCGGTGCTTGCTTGGGTTTCCCCCACAATCCCAAAAAACATGCGGTCAACGGAATAATCTAAATTCCCTTCGGTGTGAATGTGTATTGCCCTGCGATGGACTGGCAACCTGTCCAGGGTGTACCCCCACCTCTCGCCCAATGTGCACTGGAGATAGGCACCGGCAGACCCCCGTGACCCTGAAAGAGGTCAAAAACAAATCACAATCAAAAACATCAGGAAAGTTCACCTGAACAGGGGATGCTTTTACACACGCGCACACACACACAACTGGTGTGACATCACCACGCTACAGTCTGCAGTGCGGCTTGTGTTGATGTTGTGGAGTTATGCAGATGTACAATAGTTCAGTAGAAATGTTTGAAAAAGGAACAGTTCATCTGCACACCACTCTTCACGCAAGTTATTCCGGAGCGTATGGTTACCGTTTCATTTACTAAAAAACGACACAAGTTTAGTGCCATTAACTTTACTACAAAAACAAAAGAGAAAATGACTTGTGTGGAACAATTTCCATGAATGTTTAAAAAGAGAAAATACATGACAGCCTTACACACTAAACATCTCCTAAACAAATTTTACTAAAGGTAATTATTTAACCTCTTAAGCCCTGAGGCCTATTTTCCGAAAATCCTATACTTTTACTTTTTAAGGCATTTCTCAGCTTTTACAAGGTCTAAACTGCAAATCTTGGTATCAAAATGAAGATAGGTTCTTGGGGAGTGGTGTGGATGAGTTAATTTGACAGTCAAGAACACTGGGTAAGAGTAATTGATGTTGGAATGGCCAAAAAATGAACTCCGCCTAAAAAAAAAAAGACATGTTTCCTCCAATATCTCCTTATTTTACTTATAACAAAGCAAATAAACACAATCAATTGTAACAACTACATGTCAAGGACATCTGTAGCAAGTTTGGTGTTCATACTACAAGAAACTAATATTCTGTACAGGTTTTGATTGAACAAAGTTCAGGCGTAATCCATGTTGGCACAGTTTGGCACAATTTGGCACAATAATTGAAATATGGAAAAAATCTTGTCCAAAGCTTCAGCTACGTTCATAGTCTTCTTTTCTTGCTTATGGGACATGATTTCAGCAAAAAAAACTCCTAAAGAAACGCTGTAAAAGGGGGGTAGAAGCTCATTTACGCCATCTTGCTGCGCTTTTGGGAACATTTCATTCACAAACGCTTTCGACGTCGAGCTTCCGCGTGTCCCTACCCCCCCGACCATCTGTCCAATCCGGGAGCTCTATACATCGCCGGAAAGCTCTGATTCTGAGGAAACCAATCAGCTCAACCATTTTGAGACTGACGGGATCGCCGACGAATCACACGACGCGCAGCGTGGAGAGACGTGCTCTTACGCACGGGGAGTCATTCCATATTTGGTGACGTAAGAGGAGCACTGGAGCAACAGAAAAAACACAAAATGGACTTTTCGCGAAGCTATCGACCGGACATAACAACAAACGGACTTTTATCGCTATGGAAATAACTTTTTGTTGAAAAAACGGCAAAGGTAAGACAAGATTTACATGCTTGCTTGGTTTTGCTGGCGTTTTTTCGGGGAACTTTCGCTCCCTGCTCTGAAATACTTCATGCAATGTAAATGAGTTGCATATCGCTGGATTCAGCTGGTTGTTAGCTTTCATTTAATGTAATGGTTTGGGTGTTTCCGTTTATATTGTGGATACATATCGCACATAAACAAAAACGTGGTCATGAATTATACTCCGGACATGTTGTTGTTTATTTGCATGGCGTTCGAGCTGTGGTTCACGAATATGAAATTGAATTAGATACGTTTTTAGAGGAGTTTCCGCTGAACACAACAGTATTTAATATGTGTGGGTTATTCTCAGGGTTAGTGAGCTATGATTGAAAATGTAACGCACAAGGGGGCAAGTCCCCGGTACCGGGGACTCTCGGGCTTAAGAGGTTAACTGCGCAGGAGGTGTATCTGTACGTGTAGAGTTTGTTATCAGCTCCTCCACTCAGAATCAACTAAAGGGAGCAGAAGATAAACAGAAAGACTGTCAAACATCTATAAAAGTGCACAACTCTGACTAAAACTGGTAATCGGACACCCCCCTGGGAAAAATACTGGGTCCCAGTTACACAATCATCACCTCTACACGAGAACAAAAGTCTCTGGGAGATAATCCCTAAAACATACTAAAAGTAGAACATCACAGTGCCGTGCGCCTAACGCCTCCTACGTTTACATTTACCTCTACGCATTCAGCAAACGCTTTTATCCAAAGCAACTTACATGTGAAAGAATAAACCAATTTTTCTCATTTCTTGCTTTCCCTGGGATTTGAACCCACAACCTTTGCCGTGTTACACAATG
The DNA here is from genome assembly GCA_007224835.1 of Danionella cerebrum. NCBI lineage: Eukaryota > Metazoa > Chordata > Actinopteri > Cypriniformes > Danionidae > Danionella > Danionella cerebrum. The sequence goes on along the minus strand of SRMA01024856.1, from coordinate 36,444 downwards.
CTCGACCACCTGAGCCGCAGGAAAGCATTACGGAGAGAAATGAATCACAGGTGGTTGTCTCAACTCTTGGTCAAATATTGATTTTTTTTTGTACATTCTCTGCGTTATGTTCAGTGATGAAGATAAAAATAAGCCACTGACACATTTTGAAAGCATCTTTCGTTTACAGCCTTTTGAGAAAAAAAAAGTACTTGGGTTGATTCTTGGGTGAACAAGACGCGAGTCACAAATATGATCTGAAATAAGAAACCCTCATCACTACAGAATCGGCGACTCCACGTTTATTCTGCTTCTGCGAACAGTGAGCCCCGGAGGCCCTGAGCTGGTCATGCTGGACTTTCCATTCTACCTATTACAAAACTATTTACAAGTGGCTATGATTGAAGAAAGATGCTTCATCATCATACCCCACTCTCTGTCCAGTCAGCACACAGCACTTTATCTTCATGGGCAGCAAGATCGTAGAGGGGTGCTTTACAGCTGTGAACAAACACAGAGAACACACGGCGTGAGAACCACAGGAATTCAGGGTTTTAACAATCACATTCTTAGAAGAATCACATTTCAGACCCAGGTCATACTTTTGATTATCTAACAAACTGCCATAAAACCACCACGAAATCTAATTCACTGTAGAACTTTTGCATGCAAGCCATCTATTGCTGTAAACAATACCTGCAGCTTGAAAAATTGTGAACAGACAGAAAAAAAAAAAAAAAAAAGAATTTTAAAAGCGGGTTTTATTCACGACATTGATGAAGTCACACGAGTCAAACGGTTACGTCACGGCCGGACATTTCTGACAAAGCACAGGCTTCTCTCGTGATCTTCGGAAACAAACGCACAAGAGTCAAGCGGAGGAAACACGGAGCTAGCGACACACGAATGTGTAACGACAATACATGAAGGAGGTTTGCCACATACGTAGCTGAGCTCAGACCCTGATAACAACTAGGACGTGTTGATGTGCCTCGAGTAATTACAGATCGAAGTGTCTTTGGCTGTAAAGAGATTGAAAATTTTTACTCATGAAATACATGACGTTACTTCATTGAAAATTGAATTGTTTATAAAACTTAAAAGTGTATTACATGAAGGAATCAGCGAGGTTCACATCTGGGTCACCACTGAACACGGTCACAACTATTCATTTACTTGTTTCTGTGGAAATGGAATAGCTGAGAATCCACCGTCTCTGCCTCTCCACTCTCTCTCTCTCTCTCACAATCAATCACTCTCACATCTCCCGTGAGCGTCACACGGTAACTTTGCATACACATCATGAATATGCAAATCAGTAACCAAAAGGTGAGTAACTGGCGACTAGTGACAAAGTTTTCCCAATGAAAATCTCAAACCATTTCCTGAGTAATCCTGGGCTACAAAATCAAGAGATTAAACGTGATTTCAATCATAAATATATTTCTATATTTAGCGGAGGTGTTTACCCAAAGCGACTTACAGTTCGGGAGTAAACTCCAGCACTTTGTTGCAATCATGAGACGTGCGCAAGGCAAAGACGTTCGAGCTGAAGCAGAAAATAAATTCAGTGCTTCAGAGGGTTTTTTATTATTACCAGTAGTTGGTTAAGTAACTGGTTAGAGTAAGTGCTCTCGAGTTGCTTTTTAAAGGTTGTGAGAGAGAGTTCCACCAGCCAGGAACTGTGAAGGAGAAAGTTCCGGTGAGAGATGTTCTGCTGCTCTGAGATGGAACCACCAGACGCTGTTCATTTCCTGACCGAAAGCATCTGGAGGGACTGCAGGAGTTTGTGGAGGTGTGATGGAGCGGAGCCTGTGACTGTCCTTTAATGTTGGATTTATTCCTTAAAACTAGCGTTTCTTTGTGATGCACAATCATTTTTTCAGACCTTTACATGCACTTATGACATCTAACACGAAACAATGGACTTCCTCATTTTAAAACCTTTTACGGTCGACCACGGAGCATTTTTCATTTGTAACCATTACATGAAAACTGACATAAAACAATAATTTTCATCATTTTAAAACCTTTGTAAATAACAAACTATTTTCCATGGCAGCCACCTTTGTTAAACAACCAAATGTGGCAGGCCCACGCAGTGCATGTGCATTTTTTTTGCTACGTCACAATTTGGTGTAATAATTGTACTTTTTTGTGGCAATGTTTGATATCATTTTTAGCACAACCCCAGCTTCTTTTTGGTTCTAACCAAGGTTAAAAACCAAGATACGTAGCGAACAGCTAGCTTTGGATCCCTCAAGAAACACATCTGCTGTTCTTCCAAAAGTTATCCCTTCTTTTCACCACTAGATGGCACTTTGGGGTCTGTAAAATCAAACTGAAAGATGATCAAACATTTTAATTATGCAAATGATGTAATCTCTCTTTGAATTACTCTTGTAATCTGCATTTAAAACTAAAACTATGAAAATAACAATTAATAATCTTTTTGAAATTATACAAAAGTTAATAGCATTATTCGTCCCTGATCCACATCAGCCGGTGTGCTCACAGAGATGCCGAAGGTTTAATTAATATAATAGTAATAATAAACAATGATTGCTGGGTGAAGGCTAGGAAAGGTGACTTACTAGTGTGCTCTTCTACCCGCCGGTCGTGTGAAACTCTCCGTCGGCAATCGATCGTGTCGTGTAAAACCCTCCGTTGGTGATCGATAGTGTCGTGTGAAACTCTCTGTCAGCGATCGATCGTGTCGTGTGAAACCCTCCGTCGGCGACCGATCGTGTCGTGTGAAACTCTCCGTTGGCGATTGATCGTGTCATGTTAAACTCTAGGTCAGCGATCGATCGTGTCGTGTAAAACCCTCCGTTGGTGATCGACCGTGTCGTGTGAAACTCTCTGTCAGCGATCGATCGTGTCGTGTGAAACCCTCCGTCGGAGACCGATCGTGTCGTGTGAAACCCTCTGTGTCGTGTGAAACCCTCCGTCGGCGATCGATCGTGTGAAACCCTCCGTCGGCGACCGATCGTGTCGTGTGGAAACCCTCCGTCGGCGATTGATCGTGTCGTGTTAAACTCTCCGTTGGCGATTGATCGTGTCATGTTAAACTCTAGGTCAGCGATCGATCGTGTCGTGTGAAACTCTCTGTTGGCGATCGATCGTGTCGTGTGAAACCCTCCGTTGGCGATCGATGTCGTGTCAATCGTGTCGTGTAAAACCCTCCGTCGGCGATCGATCGTGTCGTGTGAAACTCTCCGTTGGCGATCAATCGTGTCGTGTGAAACTCTCCATCAGCGAACGATCGTGTCGTGTGAAACTCTCAGTCGGCGATCGATCATGTCGTGTTAAACTCTCCGTCAGCGAACGATCGTGTCGTGTGAAATGCTCCGTCAACGATGATGATCTTTCCGTCTGAACCCACCTTTAGCAAGTAAACGCAGGTAGAGCAAAACAAAGGATATTTACCACAGGGCAGGACGATGACACCAGATCGAGCTCTTCCGTTGCCAAACATCTTCCTAAGACTCTTTTCCTGATAGGGTCTCAGGACAGCAGTGGGCTTCAGGTCCATGTTGATGTCGGGGTTTACCGTGTCATTACGAAAGTCATACTCTGCCAACAAAGGATACTCCAACTCAATGCAGCGTTTCTGAAGCACCTCTACTGCGGTATGTTATATTTAAATGTCTGTGTAAAACTCTAACCCCAACAGTATATTTTATTTTATGAAACATAATGAACATCAGGCAAAATAAGTGAAATAAACGACTGAATGAAATCTTCATTCATTCATCTTCATACAGTGAAGCTATTTCCCTTTGGGGTCACGGGGGTCAGCTGGTGAGGCATTAAACTTCGTAATAGCAGCGATTAAATTTCCCATCCATACCTGGCGGATCTCAAAGGAGACTGTCTGTGTTTCTTCCTCCTCCTCCTCCTCTTTATCCATCTGCTCGTAGTAACTGAAGATGTCCTCGGGCACCTGAGTCCCTGACCGCGGGCCATCTTGATTCTGGGATGAGGATGGAGCACCATTGTCCTGCTGAGACTTTGTGATCTGGGCAGGAAATGCGCACATATACCATTGTTTCAACCCCGGAAAAGTTCTAGGTGTAATCAGTGAAGCTCACGGCTGGTTTGCTGGAGATGATCTCGGTGATGAGCTCAGTCTCTTCTCCCTCAGCGGAGCGAAGCCGACAATCTCGAATCACAGCGTCCTGTAACAGCCTCTGGATCACGTCAGGGAACGCACTCTCCACAAAATATCTGCACACACACACACACACACACAACCTTCACTGCTGCAACTGACAAAATTGTCAAAGCGTGCCATGTGCAAAAGTATTTGAACCTTAGACTCTAGAAAGGGTTAAATATCTTCCATTGGCTTATAACGGCAACGAAATTATCTTTTTTCCGATGGACCAGTTTACATTAGTTGTGTCAGGACAAGGCGGCATTGGACTGAATGGGGGAGTAAATAAGGGATTGGGGAAGGTGGTGGTGGTGGTGGTGGAGGGGGGATATCTTCAAGCGTCGTAGAGAACCAGGGTTTTGTTTAAGTTAATCATTGTAATAACTTTATTTTTTGTGACATCCCTGACAGCTCCACAGCAAAGAAAGTGTTTACCCTAGCAACCAACATGTTTGAAATCCATCTCCGCTTTGGTAAATGATGATAGACATGGGTTTATGTCACTCATATTGGCATGGGGCAACTAAACTCAAATCAGCAGATCTACAGCTCAGCTTCAGAACATAGCACTTGGTTTACATCACTCATAGTGACACCTTTTAATGATATCACAGATTTCTCCCTAGCAACCAATTTAAAACCAGTATAGGAAAATCATTGATAAATGTTATATCACTCTTAGCCACAAGGGGCACGTTTTTAAATGAAGTTTTAAAGTACACTTTTAGAGGAAAACATCAAAGATTGTCTACAAACTTTAGCCTTCTATTTACTCCGTTAATGCCATCAGGACGATGAATATATTTATACATTATCTTCACTTTTCTGAATGAAACCTTTGAGTAAAATAATGAAGACTTTTGACATAATGTGGACAAAGAGTGATCACACCGAAACCCCTAAATGTGCTTTTGCCTCTACTACTGCTCAGCTTTAGTCTGGCCACAGAGAAGCTGTCTTGCCCTGGCCCTAGGTTTAACTGCCACACTGGCCACGCCTCTTTGGGCGTAGCATCTTCCCCATGAGTCCCTCTCCGAGACTGGATCAACCTGCCAACAGAGTCCTTCAGAAACACTTAAAATAAACCATTTCTGAAAACATTCAAGTAAAACAAGTAAATATTAACGATGAATGTATGTTTTTTAATCAATGATCCATGATGAGCGTTCCAGTCCCTGGTAAAATTTAAATAGTGAAGCTAAAAAGTCAATTAATGCGAACAATCAATCCATCCATCTACTGAAGCTTCCAGAGACAATAAGAAATGTATGGAATGTTTTATTTTATTCACAAACTCAGACTGACCTATTGTGCTTCAGAACGAGCTTGACTTTACCGTAGCTCACGGTGCACAACTACAAGATAAAAACAGAGCGGAGTCAGCGGCGGATGAAGAAGAACCGTCTCTCGCTGCGAATCCCACCTTTATAAACTGCACTATGCCGTCAGGAACGGAGGTCTTGCTGAGTTTCTGTAGGTATTCGATGATGTCAGAGGTCTGCAGGCCGACGCTCACTGCGGCGTACAGAGAATACGCCGTCAGCTTGTACTCGTGCACATGAATCGGTCGGCACACCGGCTCTGAAATGGCCACCAGGAAGTCTTGAGCGTATTTATAGACAGGAGAGAACGCCTCCAGGAAGACGTGACCATCGGGAGCCTGAAAGAGACAGAATGTGCTTCCAGCTATCAACCAAGCAATCAAACCAAATGTGTAACATGGAACGCTTCGCGGCATGGTCTAGAGCCGCCCGCCGCTGCTGAAACGGTTCTCAGGACTGTGTCTTTTGCTGCCACTATCAGCCTTGAATTCAGATATTTTCATCTCTCAAGAATCCACATCCAAGAAACAGAGCGGAGACTACTTCCGAGTTCTGCGTTTTCAGACACAGCAGAAACCCTTCTGCTGTCTGTTTAAAGCCAGAAACATTTTCACCAAACTCCAACACGACAAAGCGCATCTCAGCGAGACTTCATCCACAAAAGCCTTACCACCCATAGAGGCCGTGACGTGTGGTCGTTCTTTAGGAGCATCTGCAGTCGGTAGTCTTTGGCTCCGTACTCGTCCAGTTTAGTACTGGATTCATCCACCTGCTTCCCAGCAGCTGCTGGAACGGCCTCCTGAGACTCTCCACCCAGCAACTCCTCGTCATCCTCCTCGTCCTCATAGTAACGCTTCTTGGACTTCTTATCTGCGGAGCACAAGCATTAAGATCAGTGATGACGCTTCAGAAGATTCCAAATAACTTGAAACAATCGTCTCTAAGATGTACGGAGAATGGTCAGAAAAGGGTAAAATATTCGGTGAGCAAATGAGCAAATGCCTTGTTGAAAAAAAGCAACGGTAACGTTTGAATGAGGCATGTAGCAGAGCGTCTCTGAACATCACATCGAGCCTTGAGGTGGATGGGCAACGGCAGCAGAAGACCACACCAGGGACCTCTTCTGTCAGCTAAGTAAAGGACACTGATTACACTTCACCAAATATAGAGACTGGAAGATGGAAAAACGTTGCCTGGTCCAATGTCTGCTGCGACATTTGGATGTTAGGGTCAGAATCTGGGGTCAAGAACATGAAAGCATGGATCCATTCTGCTTTGTGCCGATGTTTCAGGCTGGTGGTGGTGTATTGGTGTGGGGGATATTTTCTTGGCACACTTTGGGTCCATTTGTACCAAGTGAGCATCATGTCCCTGCCTCCCTGAGTATTGCTGCTGACCCGCTCCATCCCTTTAGGACCACAGTGTCCCCATCTTCTGATGCTACTTCCAGGAGTATAACTCTCTGAGGAATGTTTCCTGTACCTCGTTTGACTCTATGCCACTGTAAAACAGGATAATTGAAAAACAATCACGGAGTCACGTCTGTCCTTTTGCAGCTCCTCCGGCGATCTGCACATTTATTGTACAGCATCAGTTAACAAATAACAATAACATTGTTTTATATGGTTTACAATTCACAATAAACTGTCTGTCCCTCACATTTTGTCACTCTAGAACAAATAGTATGAATCATATAATCACTCTAGTGTCCACAACATCAGAAACCAATCACACTGTCTCATCTTTTTCCCCTTTGAGTTGTCCTCAAAATACTCAGTAGTTATTTAAATCAATATTAACAATAACTACAAATGTATAATTTATAGAAGTATCTATATGTCTATAACTTAGTATGAACTATTACTCCTATTTTTTTTAATAATAATATCAACTGAATTTGACGTTTTCTCCCATGGAGAGCATTTGAGAGAGAGTGAGACTCTGAGCTGCAGCAGCTGTCTGTCTCTCTTCAGTGGGTGGTCACGTGACCTCTAAGCGCGCCAAACATGAGTGCTGTGGAAGCCTCACGGAGCCTTTTAACTAGAATAAACTATTTACACGATTAAACGAATGGCTTTCCCTCAAAACAACAATACAACTGTACACACTTATTACATAGATCACTGGAGCACACTTACTAACTTATCTTCCGACATAAGTACAAACATAACATGCTTTAAATCACTTCTTACACTTGCCCATATTCCACACATCAACATTATATACATTCACTGTAATAGTAATGTTCTTTTGTCCATTTTTACCTGTAAAACAGGATAATTGAAAAACAATCACGGAGTCACGTCTGTCATTTTGCGGCTCCTCTGGCGATCTGAAGGAGTGCACAGTTCAACCTGAGAGATCCTCCTGATTGCGTATCAAAATAAAAGTCCTCTCCATGGAAACACAAAACTTTGCAAACAAACAATGCATGAACATATTTACAAGTGTACATATATATTTTTTTCTGATTGTGTTTACAAAGCCCACACAATTGTATATACACTTTTGTGTGTATCACACCACGAAGGATTGAGGTAGTTCTGAAGGCAAAAGCAGTCCAAGCAAGGTGTAGCTAATAAAGTGGCCGGTGAGTGTGTATCACATTTGTTACTGATGTAACACATAATTTTCTACACTAGATTAATAACAATTCTGAAAGAACTCTGAGCAGTGCAATACATTAATTTAAAGACTGTACAACGCGTTACGTTTCCATTCAAAACTAATATTGCCTATTAAAACTTTACTTTCTTTTATATTTATTTTTAACAGACATAAACACGAAGTAAGCATGAAATGATGAAACATTGTCCACCCTTTCTTTTAGCAATCAGCAATACGCCTCTTAAAGGCTCTTAAGACCGCAAACCCGCATGTCGTCTTACCTCTATCACTTCTGTCTTTCTTCCCCATGCCGTGAGCCCTTGTAATTGCTCTACTATAATATACTGAATATTGTTTTAACACATAGTCTTAGGAAAAATGAGTTCGCACATGAACAGACAGATTTCGGGCTGCCATTTTCAGCTCACTCTTTCTCAACGGAAGAAAAACGAGAGTGAGCTTCAGCACTCACCGCCACCTGCCGGCTACACTTGCAACTGCAATAACACAACAGATAACGCACACAAAACTTAAAGGTACGTTCACATTCGCGCGGAAAAAAGCGCTACTCGCGAGTGAATGCACGCGTGTTTACTTTTCCATTTGATCGCCCGATCCGCGCGGCAGATCCGCTGAATGCACGCGTGACATTCAGGTGTCGATGGGAATGCGCGGATCAGTGGGAGGAGCTACAGGTTCAGCATTGGTTTGGAAAATGGCGGACGGGATTGTTAAGTTAATATCTGCATCACTAAGCTTTGAAATGCTCCAAAACATCAAAAACGTGTTCGGGGCTGTGACTAGGAGCTTGGAATCCTACAAAGAGGCACCCTGCTCGGTGTGGTTCACCAACATTTCCACAGGAGCTTCAGTTTGAACCCCAGTCGCGTTCAGCGGGAGCTTCGACTGATCCAACCCCAGCTCCTAAGCTGTTGTACGGGCAGCTCCAGCAGGAAACCCGCGCGTCTGTCTCTGGTCAGTATTCATGATAAATTCTGTGTAAATAATAACCAAGAACCTCCTAACCTAACGAACGGACGGGACTTTAATAAAAAGATAAAAAAACTTTCGTTTTTAACAATTAAAGCAACATGTTAAAAATGCTGTAATCATATAATGCAATTACTGTATTTGTTTAATATTAAAAATTTAGATTTATACAGTACAATATTGTATTTCTAAGTAATCTCAAATGAACTATAGATTAACTTGGTTCAAGTGAAGCGATAAACTGTATTTAACAGTGGTTTACTTTACTTTTTATTACACTATACTCATCTATTAAAGTAAAATGTAACTTATAGTTGTACTTGTGGTGAATATATATTCCACAGCAACATCAGAATTACCAAAAAATGTTAACCTTAAAATACTTCACTGTAGTACAGTTAAAACACTGCTGTTACGTGTAAATGTCAGGGTTTTTTTAATTGCTAGAGTTTGAATAATAAAACTTGTTAAACAGTGAATTGAATGTCATACTGATGGTGAAACAAGTAAATCAGAGCAAATGCTAAATACAGGTAAAGTTAGAAAGTTTAAACAGTAATGATGATGTTGAAGACACCAGTGTAGTACAAACACATTTGCTGTCATGGATCTGCAATCACTTCTGCAACTAAAGTTCTGTTCTGTCTTCTCTCCTTCTTTCAGATTGACGGTGGAGACTCCAACCTGGTCATCATCAGCATCTTCATTGCTGGTATTTCCTGAGATTCCAAGATCGTCTCGGATGCTGGGACTGCAGTCTGGAACTGTTTGGTAGAGCAGTTTATGGCTGGACTCTTCACTGATGAATGGAGGTCCATCACTGAAGGTTGTTTGGTGGAGGTGTTCATGGCTGTGCTCTTCACTGATGAATGGAGGTCCATTGCTGAAGCTTGTGAGGAGAAGAGGAGTCTCTTTGGAGGTCCTGCTCTGCTTGGAAGCACTGGACGAATATGTTAAAGGGTTTCTCTAGAGCCCAGCTGATGGTTTCATTAAAGCCTTGTTTCGAACTCTCGTGATTTCCATGATTCATGAAATGTTCTTGTTTTCAAAGAATAAATGGAGTCAACCTCCAAATAAAACCCATGTCTCAAAGCTTCTTTCTCATTACACAACACCAGTCCGATCACACATAGCAAAGCTTTATTGTAGGTGTATTTACAGTACAATATCATTAAAATAAATGTTCAAATGTTTGGAATAAACATTCCGTTTGTAGCAATGAAATTACATTTTATTTACCTTAAATATATGAAAGCACTTTTTTTGATAGTACAGATAGTACTCCCAAAGTAAACATTTAATTACACTCATAAAAATTGTATTATCTATTTTATTACTTTTCAAAAGATCATATTTTATAAGATCCCAATATTTTCTGGCATAAATAATATCTTGCCTTAAATAAAATGGGCTGAAATAAAATAATAAACATGATTAATTCTTTTTAGATTTAAACCTAGTTTTGATAATTATGAATATATATATATATAGAGAGAGAGAGAGAGAGAGAGAAAAGAACACGTGATCTTAAGAACACAATATGATTTTAACCTCATTATTATTCATAATAATTTTAATGTTCATAATGGGTATTATAAAAATAAGCCGTTTGTGTTAATAAAAGTATAATATTAACGTCGTAATAATAATAATAACTTTATCTTCCGTTAACACTCAAGGTGAATCTGCTCGTGGAGACCCCCTGGTGGCCACGGGCAGCAGCTGCTGCTTTTTCACTCATTTACAACACCAGGTCTGCCTTGAGTTCAAAAAACACATGCTGCAAAGTTCGAATAATAACATGGTTTGCTTTAGCTTCGGCTCCGATGACGTAAAGTTCTAAGAATGACGTCAATGTCAAAGCAAAGAGGAGAATACATCCGAGCAAACTTTCTGCGCGATAGATAGCTCATCGGATTTCCGCTCCACAGCAATTATTTTCACCAAAAACTCATTACAACTGCTTTATGAAGGTACCACTGAGTGGCCAAACTGGGAAGCAGAACAGAAAGAGGAAAATAGAGATAAACTCCGAGGAGGAACCAGCGATAAAGGTACGAAAGGTCGAAAGATCAGACGAGGGCTCTGAGAAGAAGCCCTCCGTCGATTCACGGCTCTCCAGAAAGAGAAGAGGCAAATGTTTTACTGATGAACCCGAGAGAAAGCGAAGGAAGCTGGGACTAGGGAGCGATGCGCCTCGGGAAATAAGAGAGGACTGTTCCGCGGAGGGGCCGGAGAGAAAACGGAGATTTCCCGAGGATCCCGAGAGGAAAGAGAAGCGGCCCGTGAAGAGAAAGAGTGGGGAGAAAGACGAGGAGGAACCGGTTAGAAAAAAGATGAAAATGAACAGTTCTGAGAACCTTTCTGGTGTCAGTTCTAGACCAGTTCCCCCTAATGTTCACGGACCCGTCCGCGTCCACCGAGTGGTGAGTTCGTATAGCTTTATTCTTCTAGGATTGTTCCTGTGATAAACATGAACTTTCCCAGCGAGCGGTGTTTGTGTTTGCTCTTGTTCTGTGTGACGTTCAATTATTCGATTTTTCGACCTGTTCGATCTGTCGCTAGCTCCTAACGAGATTAGCATTCCGTGACGCTAGTTTCAATTACTGCAGCTGGATTTAAAACTTTGTTATACACACTGTACTTTAGGTCACTAATGTATGTTCCCTAATTTAAAGCCACATTTCCACATAAAGAAACTTAATAGACACGAGAGTTTTGCCGTGTGTTCACATTAGCATAAATTAGCATACGTTACATACACATAACAAATAAATAACGGTTATGAAACACCAGTTTGCTGTAATTGATGCCCATCTCAAAGGATATCAGGTATAAACTAGTCATTCGTCACAAACGTGCCATTAAAAGTGCTGGTATAATTTCTTTGTTCGGCAGTATATGTGAATAAAACATCCACCTTATTACACTGTACAAAAAATCTGATTTTATGTTTTTTTTTTTTAAATAATGATCGCAGATATTATTATCGAGCATTTTAAAGCTTATTTATTCACACAGATTGTTTGTGAATAAATAATGTAGTCATTTAAGATGAATTTTGCCATGTTAGAGATTCTTCAAATAAATTATTCAAGTGTCCTAAAATGATCAAGTAAACTTGCTCAAAAAAAACAAACAAATAACTAAATTATGAACAGGATGTTCCTCAACACTATTGGTGGGATGTGGTTTTTTTTCTTATTTAAATATGCACAAGTTATACAAATACGTATAAATGATATTGCTACAGCATTTTTTCCACTCAAATTTAGTGGTTTGGTGAAGCCATTTATTGCCAAACAACTGTTTCCTCTTTTTAAATTCTAATGACAACAGAAACTTTCCAAAGGACCCAGATCAAAAGTAATTTTGCCCTGATAATGAGCAGAAAAACGGACACAAAAGAGTTCGAGAGGCTGGTGAAGGTAACCATCCTCACCTCGACCTGTTTGCTTAGAATCAATATTTGTGCAGAAAAGGTTTCTGGCTCCTGATAGACCCTCGCCTCTTTCATCCAGTGATGCACAGACATTTCTGAATTCTGATCGACCGGGAAAGCGAAAGAGCCGTTGAAGGATGTATGGAACAAGATGTTTGGCAGTCCCTCCAGAAACACGTGATGTTGCGATCGCGCCAATTCATGCAATCTCATCCAATCACAGCGACTTTACCGCAAATTCGACCAATAAGTTTGGTCCGTCACTGTACGCGGCATTATTTTCACACAGGACTTCCTTATCAGAGAAAGCAGCATGAGCACAAATACATCACACTTACCTACAAACATCACTGTGAAAGACCGCACAAAGCAATTCCATAATGTTCTCCATGAAAGTGGAGGGAACCTCTTTTGCTCTGTGTGCAACATTGAACACAAAAAATACCACGCTTGACCGACACTTCTCTACAGCAAAACATGCCAGAAGCCTGTCCGTGCAAGAGCCGACACGCCAGGTGACTATCACCGAAGCTGTACTCGCAAATCCATCGCAAGCAGCGAGAGGAACAAGGTAATCAACAAAACTTGATAATGTTTGTAAAACCAGGTCTGTGGTGGTTTGCTTCTGTCAGTTGTCGGGCAGTACTTGCGTGGGCAAAGGTGATAGTGCTAGCGAGTTTGAGAGGGGCAGTTACTAAAACTGTTTTTCATGCTTTCACACGGTAGTTTCATCAATCATTTATTCCAGGGACAACATGACTTTGTTCTTAATTGAACCTGCGCTGCAGCCTCCTGAGGAAGAAAAATCTGTATAGAAAAATCACAACTTTTCAAAAAAAGCTGCTGCAAAATCTGGCATTTTAGGCCCCAACAATCACAAAAAAATCCTGCGAAATCCTGGAGGGACTGTTTAGGAAAGGGGTAACCCAAAACGGGAAAGGGATAGAAAAAGATCTCCAAGGAACTGGGAATGCCAATCAGCAGAGTTCAAACTCTGATGAAGAAGAGAAAAGTGAGAGATTCTGTTGAAACCAACAAAAATATCTGCTACAACCACCAGGGTGCAAGAAAAACCCACAGATAACTTCAGCTGAAATACAGAGCTCTCTAAGAATTTACAAGAGCTGGAGGCTTTTAACCGAGAAGAACCTCATCCTCAACTACGTCAAGAGACTTTAGGCTGCCACTGATGTTAGAAAATATTAAGAAACTTTTGTTCAGGGGGATTCAGAAAGTTTCTGTTGTCATTGTGATTTAAAAAGAGGAAACACAGTTGTGTGACGGTAAAAGGCTTCACCAAAGCACTAACTACGAGTGGAAAAAGGTCTTTGTGCCATCCTTCATGTCATGAAGGGTTTCACGTCAGGTTTTAAACATTGAACATCTTTTATCATTTAGAGTATAATTGTTTCGGGTCTCACCGGATTATGCAAAGCTGAAAGTGTTTAACCTTGTGGAGTGTTTCCTAAGTTTTGGTTTTGTGTTGTACAGTTATGAGTGGAAACAGACTTCATCTAATTATCAACATACTTCTGCTTCCTCTAGGTTGGGCGCCCATTAAACATGCAGTACAGAGACGTATGGCCTGTGTATTACTCTGTTTCCACAAAGAGCTCGTTTGAAGGTCAGTAAATGGTCCACAAATCCACCACAACAGAGATAATCCACAGTGACCACACCCCTTAACAGAAACCGAGTGGCAAATCAAGTGGTAAAATGACTAGGGGATAAAATGCAAAACTGTGAGTTATTTTGATGATTGCATGCTTAAGTAAAAAAAAGAAACCCCCCGACTTATCAGACAAGAAAGGTTCCGTGGACAAATTTCCTGACATTTATATGTTCCAGCGTACAAAAAACACGGCTGAAAAGCATACGAAGCCCTTAAGAGACGGTCACACTTTAACACAGGAATTGTTGGGGCCATCAGAGTGACATCTACGGACATTCCGGTTGTATGTGGCCTCATTTAACATTGTTTCATGAGCACAACACTGTTGGTCCCAAAAATATTTAGAAACACATAAGCAATATAATGTTGGAGACGCATGCGGGATTGACGTGTCAAAGTAGTTTGGACTCTTTTAGACGTTTTTGTCTCGTTACATGTCTCTGAGAGTTTTCCAGACGAAACCTTAAGTCCTAAGGGGATTAAATAAACTCTATTTGCCTCCCAATTGTTTCAATTGAGGAGAACAAGCTTCAGCACTGTCATGATTCTTCAGGGTAGTCACAGAGTTAACCGACACTTCCATCACTTCAGTCATCTACTGCAGCCCTAAAGGTTTTCTGAGAAATGCAGTGGGGTGCACTGATTTATGCTGAGCGCTGTACATCACAAAACGTGACGAGCCCCACATCCCCCATAGGGTAACGTAGAGACAGACCCCTCTCGTGTACTCTGTCTTTTACTGTAGAGCGTTTCCATCGTAACACCACCAGGGAAACCGTGAAGTAATCCCCGACGGTTTGCAAATCGTGTGAATTTGAGCTGAATGATGGCGCTCAACACATCGTGAGAAAGATCACCCCAGAAAATTCATTCTGCGTGTGAGCGAGGCGGGTGCTCAATCTTTCAATAACGGCTCAATCTTTGTTCTACACAGACAGCGACTCGTTCAGTTTTGCGACCCACTGCAGTGATGACATTGGTTGGGTCAGCAAGCTGCCCCCGCCGTCGCTGCAGCACCATTGTGCCACTCTGCATGAGCTGCAACCGGATATTCTCAATGACTACGACATCACTGGACTCATCAGCCAGGGAGGATTTGGGATGGTCTATGAAGGGAGACGCCTGAAAGATGGCCTTGAGGTACATTATGTTCCTACAATATTTACCGTCGCTTCCAATCCTTTCTTTACTGTTGTTTCTTAATGAACTGTTGTTGTTGTTCTTTTCAGGTGGCAGTGAAAGTAGTTACAAAGACTAAGACCATGCAACGAATGAAAATCGTGAGTTGCTTTGCTTTGCTTTGCTTTTCCTATGTTTGATGTGGAGAAAGCTTCTTGATCCAAGAGTCTTCTAACTGTTTGTTCCTTTAGCCGGGGTCTCCGTCACCTGTGCCGCTAGAGATTGTGCTGCTATTGATGGTTAACTGCCCCTCAGCAGTTCCCGAGATCATAAAGCTCTTGGACTGGCAGGATATCAGTGACTACTATATCCTGATTTTGGAGCTGCCGTCCCTGTGTGAAGATCTGGATTTCTTTTTGGCTCACCGCGGAGGGAGCGTCAACGAGGCGGTAGCACGGATTCTCATGTGGCAGATCACATATGCTTCTCAAGTGTGCTGCTCCCGTAGAGTTTTCCACCGCGACATTAAGCTGGGAAACATCCTGATCAACCCACGGTCTCTCAGAATCAAACTGATTGACTTTGGGTGTGGCGATATCTTGAAGGATTCTCCATATTTCACATATTCTGGTAAGTAATAGCTGCTTATTTAGCAGAGAATGGTCCATGTCCCTAGCCCCGGTAAATGATTTCTTTAAGGGAACAAACCACTGTTGTCCAGTAAACATTTTGTCTCCCAGCACGATAATAACCCACAGACAACGCACTTCTGGTGAAGAAAAACACCCAAATGAGCAAAGTGAATGAACTTGACTGAGTGCACGAAGCTCAGACTTGAGTCCAATAGAAAATCTGTGTGGACTCACTAAAGTCCTTGTGCCAGAAGACCAACAAATGGAGGAGCTTGAGATATCTGCTCAAGAAGCGTGGGCTTTTATTCCTCAGGAGACAAGCTTGAGACACTTAAGCTCGAAACTACAAGAAATCATTTTGACCACTATTTTGAAATTCCTGGTAATGCATTCATTAGAGCTGCTAGAACCCAACTGCTCAGAGCAGAATTGTTTTGGGACATTTGGTGTAATGTAAGTGGGCATGGCAAAACAGCTCTAGAGCGCCACCTAACGTGTTTGTCGGACGTGAGAGCTTTGCAGAGCTTTTCTGACTTCATTAAACTATGTGCACACAGCGGCCGTCAAAAGCCGAAATTTTGCCACAAAGAGGCACTCAGTTGAACTCAGCCGTGCAAATGTTTGATCGGTGTCAAATTAGCCAACACATCTACAATGTACTCTCTACGTTATAGCACCACCAGGTGGCCACATGCAATGCAACATTTAACATTGATGAGGGACAGTTTGACAATTGGCCTAAACAATAGCAGAAATGATAAATGTTAGCGCCGACCGGGAGTCATGACCCTTCGAGACGTGGGTTCTGTTCTGTATCGCTCAGTAATTTTACCAACTCTCGCTTGAAGTATTAGGATTCAAATCATCATTGGGGAGAATAATCTGATCTTTCGTGTTGAATGATCACGTGTGTAGTGTCTCAATGTTACTGATTCAGATCTTTCCTCAGGCACTAGAATGTACTGCCCTCCTGAGTTCTGGATCAATGGCAGCTACAATGCGAAACCTGCCACCGTCTGGTCACTGGGAGTGCTTCTATTTGTGATTCTGTGTGGACACTTTCCAGACGCCAGAGATCTGATGCTGATTCGGTTAAGGATTTGGAGGCAGAAGCTTTTATCACCAAGTAAGATGATGTTTGTCATGAGCAAAGTTCAACGTGAGCTTAGAACCAGTCTGAGTGCGAGAAGATCTGAGTGTAAATCTCGTCTGTGTTTCCGACAGCGTGCTGTGAACTCATTCACAGCCTCCTGCAGCAGAACCCACAGCAGCGGATCGCTTTGGAGAGAATCCTGCATCATCCATGGTTTAAAACCCACAGATAAGCTTTTAATGATCGTATCTTTTTATACCTGTTTTGATACCATTGCTGTTACATCTGAGTGCCAATGTCTAGTTGAGTCTAATGCCATGCTTTCAAGTGACAAGTTTGTCGTTCAGCATCTTTTCTCAAGTTTTCAGGTGGAGTTCTGACGGAGACGAGGAATCAAGGTCTACCACTGCATGGGACCTGGAGGAAAAGAGCTCAGACTACGCCGAGAAAGAACTACCAGAACCACAGAGAAATGCTGTCGATAAGGTACATACTCACTGAGATTGAGGGACAGCCCTTACTCCTCATGAAGTACAATTTACATGTGATTGTGGTTCGAAAAGTGGGTGTTTCGGCTTACGTTATGCTCTCAGTTTGCCGTACGCAAACGAAATTCGCTGCACGTGTGTAGAGTACCAAGACTTAAATATAAGTGATATGCATTGCGTTTCCAAATTCATCAGGAACTTGGCAAAAAGTGGCGAAAAATGGCCACTTTTCCTCCTGACTTTGTAAAACTATATTTTCTTGAAGGCCATTGAAAGGTGAAATTTTGCAATAAACAGGAAAGTTTTAATACCCAATCAATCGGGTTCAAATTTGACAGTTTTTCTGCAGTTGTATACGGCTATTTCACCGTGTGTTTGTAGAGCATTTGTAACAATTATTTAAAGGAAAAGGACCTACAAAAAAGGTAATGGGAGTTTCCAAAACTGACAGGAAGTCTTCCAGGTTTCATACTTTAACAAGAGATTTCATGTGATCACTCTGAAACTCCGGCAGTCTCAGCTAAGTGCTTCTGCAGAGCTAAATTGATGAGCTTTGTTGACGTCGTTAAACGGTCGGCGATTGTTGGTCTGTTGAACTTCAATGTTTCGTCAAGAAGCAGGAAGTTGTTTAGACCTCAGCTATACAATATTTGATTGGAATGAAACATACCAAATGTGTTAAGAGTCCATGTCTGAACAGATATTTAGCAACCGACAGTGTCAGTCATAGCGCCACCTAGTGAAACAGTAATTTTTGTGCTGATTTGTACAGCTTTTAACAACTGTGTTTGTCATTCGGAGCAAATCGGTTGCTGTGTATATGGCACAAACTGTCCACCGAGAGGCGATGGCATCGGAAGTGCTTGAGTCCTTTGATTACTGCTTGCAGTTTTAATCCTTGCGATGTAATTAGCTTAATCCAGTCTTATTTTCGTCCCAAAAGCCTATTTATGAGTCCTGATGGCCAGCTCCAAGTCTTATCTGAATATCTCCAGAGCGTTAAATTGTTCTCTATTGATCTGTCTGCAGGCCTTTCATATCTCATGATAAGACCTGGGATGGAAGAACTGACAGAAGATTCACCAATCCCGGATAAAACCATGCATCACTGCCCCAGTGGAGCAAATATCCTGGAGTGAAGAATGAACGAGAAGATTCAAAGTCACCGTAGCTTTAAAAGGAGTCAGGATCTTTTACTCCTCTCTGCAATTATACCAAAAAAAAGAGCGGGGGGAGATGTTTGGTCCTGATGTCCTCCAGAGTGAAGTCCCATGACAGAGGTCGTTTTTGTTTAGTGTATGACGAGGCGCGATTGTCGCTGGTTCATTCTTAGTAGAGAGGACCAGGTTATGAGGCAGCACTCTGGGAGAAGCAAAGAAAGCTTCGTAGAATCTTCCAAGACTTGATCTTTCAGACACAAGAAAATCTGAATAAAAAAAATCTGATCAAGATACAGCTCTGTGTCGTCTCTTTCATTGTTTAAAAACATGACAGAATTTCTCGATGTGTTTTCCCATGGACTTCTCGAGAAGGTTTTTGAAGCTGAAAAAAATCCAGAGATGCATAATCCATGGATCCTCACAGCAATGCCATCTGGAGGGAGCAAACCTTCCATAATTCACAATAAAGTCGTGGCCAAAAGTTTTGAGAATTATGTAAATACTGGAAAAGTTTTTGTTCTGAAGAGTGATCGGATGAATAACTTCTTTAATCTTTAACTAAATCCTGAACCAAACATTCCACTGGGTTTCGTCGCTGTGATTGATTGAAGGAGCTGCTGAGATCATTTCAGTCATCGTCTCTTAACTCCGGTGAGAATGTTGGCGAGCACACGGCTGGAGAGCATTCCGGTTTGGGTTCATTCATTGTTTTTTAAACGCCCTTCCAGCTTCTATGGCTATTTCCAGGGCGAGAGCAATTTAAGTTATTGAATTAGATAAAATGTTTAAAACCTAGAAATTTTAATACCATATTTGGATCTACTTGATTAAAAATGTGATCTAGAGTTGTAGAAGAATAAAATTGTTTTCTGATGGGGGTTAAAAAAGGACAGTCAGCTAGAATATGTTTTATAGATAGAGGAACTTTACATGAGTGGCATTCAGCTCGACTATCTCCAGTTACTAAAAACTGGTGTGTGAGCCTAGAGTGTCCAATTCTGCATCTTGTATAAATGACCTGTTCCCATCGATTGTTGAATTGTGTTTGTTTCTTTCCAATGTTAGGATTTATTTCATATAGTTTATTTTTGATGCACTGGTTCCATTCAGTCTGCCATCTTTTTCCAATGTAAGAAGTGAGAAATGGCTTTAAATCTGATGCTGGTATCTGGCATAGGGTTAGTTCTTGTTTTGTAGAGGCTTTGGCGGTGCGGTCCGCTCGTTCATTTCCTGAAATTCCAATGTGTCCGGGTATCCAGTAGAAGAGTATGTGAAAAGATTTTCTTCTCAGATATGCCAGTTTAATTAGTATTTCTGTAATTATTGGGTGGTTTTTCTCATTGTTTTCCAGTGCCTCGAGGCATGATTTGGAGTCAGAAATGATGAGGTATTCTTTCCGGGTTCTGGTTTGGATGAACTGTAGTGCCATCAGTAAAGCCTTTGCTTCTGCTGTGAAAACTGAGCTGTGGTCTGAGATACGGACTCCTTGTTCATGCCCTTTTGTTGTGAAGGCTGCAGCCACTTTGTTTCCAGATTTCGATCCATCTGTGTATACCGTGATGTGGTTTGGGAAATTGTCCCTGAAGTCCAGTAGTCGTTGGTGGTAGATGTTTGGGTGTGTTTTCGATTTTTGTTCGTTTCCTAAGTTGAAGTGAATATTGGGTTTTTGTTGGTCCCACGGTGGAATTTTGCACAAGTGCGTTTGTACCAGTGATTCGTAGTCAATTTTGAGGTTTTCCAGATGTGATTTCATACGCAATCTAAGAGGACGGATTTGCTTTGGTTTCTTGTTATAAAAAGTTAAAAGTTGATTTTTAAAAACTGGGGTAAAGGCTAGGTTTTCTTTGTTTGTCCTTAATTTTATTATATATTGCAGAGCTAGTTTCAGTCGTCTGTTTTCTAGTGATGGCTCATTTGACTCTACATATAAGCTTGGGATTGGTGATGTTCTGTAGGCGCCTAGTGCCAGACGAATGCCTTGGTGGTGTATGCTGTCGAGGGCTTGGATGTAAGATTTCCTAGCTGAGCCATAGATGATACTCCCGTAGTCGATCCTAGATCTGATCAGAGTTCGATACATGTTCATCAGGGTCGAACTATCTGCGCCCCATTTAGTTTTGGATAAAACCTTTAAAATATTCATGGTTTTAAAACATTTTTCTTTTAATGCTTTGATGTGTGGAATAAAAGAGAGTTTGTTATCAAAGGTAACTTGGTTTCTTTGGATTGTTTAATTGGGGTTCCATCCATAAATAGTTCTGGTTCATTGTGTAACGACCGTAGTTGGCAGAAATGAGTGCAGACTGTTTTTGCTTGTGAGAACTTAAAACCATTTTGCATTGCCCAGTTCTGTATTTTAATTATCTTCTGTTGAATCTTCCTTTCAATGGTTGCCATGTTCTTGCTTTTATAGCATATGCAGATATCGTCTACATACAAGCTGCAGAGTACGTCGGTACCAATGATATTGGCAATATTGTTTATTTTAATATTAAAAAAGGGTCACAGATAGGATACTTCCTTGGGGTACTCCAAGTTCTTGTTCATATCGATCTGATAATGTATTTGTGACTTTGACTCTAAAAAATCTTTTGGCTAAAAAATTCTGGATAAAAATTGGCAGTCGCCCTTTAAAATTCATTCCGTGTAAAATTCCCTGTTTCCAAGTTGTATCGTAGGCTTTTTCTAGATCAAAAAATACTGCTATTGCATGTTGTTTTTTGATGAAAGCATCTCGAATGTAGCTTTCGAGTGAAACAAGGTGGTCAATTGTACTTCGTCCTTTTCTGAATCCACATTGAGCGTTTTGTATATACACATAGGAATTTATTGTTTATTTTTTGGTCTATTTATCTAATGTCCTGTTATTATTTATCTAATGTCCTGTCCTGTTATTGTTAATGTTAAACGTTACTTGTTCACAACTAGGGTTTGAGAGTATTGCAATTTCAATTCTCTGTATGTATGCACTGTATATATGGCAGAATTGACAATAAAGTAGACTTTGACTTTGACTTTGATGTTTTTCCGATTCCAGCATCCAGACCAGTCGTTCATTGACCATTCTCTCCATGGTTTTACACAGGCAGCTGGTCAGGGCAATAGGCCTATAGTTTGAGGGGTCACTGTGATCCTTTCCAGGCTTTGGAACAGGGATTATTACAGCTTCTTGCCATGTTGGTGGGATATTTCCAGAAATCCAAATGGAGTTGTAGAGCTTAAGCAGTAATCTAAGAACAGCGGAGGGCAGATTTTTTATAAATTGATAGTGAACATCATCTGGACCAACGGCTGTGTCGTGAGATTTCTTCATAGCTTTTTGTAGTTCGTCCAATGTAAAAGGCTGATTATATGGTTCTTCATTATTTGAGGTAAAGTTAATTTTTCCTTTATGTCCATCGTGGAGGGCTCTGAACGCAGCACTGCGATTTTCAACTGAAGAATTGTTTTCAAGTGTTTTTGCTATTTCGTTTGCTATTTCTTGCGCTGATGTCAAGATATCATCCTTTCGCTTAATGTGTTGTATTTGTGGACTGGTATTTTATCCTTTCATTTTCCGAATCAGCTTCCACACTTTAGTTGGTGAAGTATTTGTTGACAAATTGGAAACAAATCTTCTCCAGCTTTCTTTTTTACTTTCATTTATTGTTCTTCTTGCTTGTGCCCTTTCCTTTTTGAGTTTAATAAGATTTTCAGTAGTTGGATGATTAGAGAAACATCTTTCAGCTTTTTTCCTCTTTTTAATAGCCTTCTTGCAATCTTCGTTAAACCATGGAGTTCGTTTAGTGGAGTTTTTCCAGGACGTTTTTGGGATGGTTCCTCAGCTATAGAAATGAGGGTTTTTGTGAAGTTTTCCATAGCATTTGGATCATCTTCAAGGAAACCTGCGAGTTTCTCATCACATAGAGCTTTAAAATAAGTCCAGTTTGCTCTTTTAATTTGCCACCTTTGCACTTTAAAATCTTCTTCTTGTCCTTTAATTGTTATAACTAATGGGATATGGTCACTTCCACATAAATCAGGGTGGACTTTCCAGGATAAGTCTAAAAGGAGTTCGGGCTGACAGATGGTTAGATCGATTGCAGAGTAGGTTCCATGTCCTGGGTGTAGATAAGCGTTTGAACCATCATTTAAAAGACATAAATTGTTATTCTCAATAAAATCTTCTATTTTCCTTCCTTTCGCGTTGCACTGGTTGCTACCCCACAAATAGTTATGACTGTTAAAATCTCCCATTAAAATGAAAGGGGGAGGAAGTTGGGTAATAAGCTGGTTTAGCTCTGTGTGTTTTATATTTGCATCTGGAGGGATGTAGAGAGTACAAATTGTGATGGTTTTCCTGAGTGTCAATCTTACTGCAGTTACTTGTAGATTACTAGTGAGTTTGATATTGCTCTGAATTAAATCACTGCGTATTAGAATGGATGTTCCTCCAGAAGCACGCTTGTTACTGGGACCAAGGGTGTTCAAAATATTAAGATGTTGGAAAGAAATAGTGTTGTCTTTTGACAGTTGTGTCTCCTGAAGACATACAACAATGGGGTTGATGACAGCAATTAAGTGTTGTAGCTCTGTATAATTAGCCCGAACTCCACGACAGTTCCACTGAATAATCCGTTTTTCCATCACCAGTTTGGAAGGATGGGGACGTTTGTCTTCATTCTACCTCGGGGGGATGGACTTCGACAAGGGCATTCTTTTTCTTTCATTTCTATATCTTTTGGTTCTTTTATTTTTGTAGGGTCATCCTTGGGATTTGCAGCCCTTTGTTTCTTGCTATTTTTTGTTCCTTTTTCATTTTCAACTGGACTTTGGTTCAGGTGTGTATCCTTGGTAAGTACTTCACTCTGCGTTCCTGAAGTCTTTGTTTTTGAAGGAGCAATATTAGTTTGGGGTTTGTCTTTATGCATCCAAGTGATGTCTGTCTGGCAGTCAATGGATCTTACAGTTTTTCTTACTGCATCAGCAAATGATTTGTTTATACTGAAGAAGGGGGTAGGAGCAACCAATTTCCTTGCTTCAGGGTAACTGATCTTCTTGGTGCATCTAATCTTCTGTATTTCTTTTTCCCGGATCCACATTGGACATTGTTTTGATGCAGCTAAGTGGTCCCCTGAACAATTACAACATTTGGATGGTTTTTTTCACAGGGTTCCTTGTCATGTCTTTCTTCACCACAGTTACAACAGATGTGTTTATTATTGCAACTGTTTGAACCATGGCCATATTTCTGGCAATTAAAACATCTAAGGGGATTTGGGACAAAGAGGTCCACTTTAGTATCCGATCAGAAGTTTTTCAGGGATTGTTGGTTTGTTGAAGGTGATAATGTAGGTACTTGTTCTGATTGTTCGTCCTTCTCTTTTGATGATAATTCTCTTTACGTTAGTAACTCCTTGAGGCTTCAGTTCTTCTTGAATTTCTTCTTCATCAACATCTTCAAGTTCTCTGGTGCGGATCACTCCTTTACTATAATTGAGAGTTGGGTGTGGTGATGTCTTCACAGGAACTGTTGCTATCATTTTTGTTTGTAGTAGGTTCTCTGAAATGGCTTTTTTTATAACATTCAACAAGAATTTGACCTGATCGCAGTTTTTTCACTTCTTTAACTGTACCCGCTATACCAGCAATACCTTTCTGGATAGCAAAAGGAGACAGCCTAGTGATTTGATAGTCAGCAGAAGTTGATTCAATAATTATAAATTTTGGCCACTCATCATTTTTCGTCGTTGTGTCAATTTTTCCATTTGGGTTGTCAGTTTCTAAATCCGTCCGATGTCGTTTGTGGTTTGGTTTATTTGCCATATTTTTGAGTTTTCTTGTTCATCATCAGTACTCCTCACCCACCTTGGAGCCCAAAAAATAGGGATGCACAGAGCCGCGGAACTCCAGCAGATTATGCATCAAGGATATACTGATGGTATACTCAAGCCAGTAAAAGCAACGGGTTGCTTTTTATAACTTGATTGACTCTAAGCCAAAGTGTCTTATAGATGTTTTAAGATCATTTCTTTGACCAGCCGATTGATTGGATCGAGCCATTCCAACCTCCCGTCTAGACGAAGTAGGAGCCAAAGTGTCGTGTTGGAAAGGTGGCAGCCGCAGCTAACCATTTTCCTCAAACACCAGGACCTCTTCCTCCGCCGACACGGGTCGCAACTCACGGCTAACAAGTTGCCCCTTACAATGGGGAATCAAAAAACAGTTTGTTCTGGATCTTCACAAGCGGTGTAGTGGTTGTGTCCAAAATATGCAGATGTAAGTGCAGTCTAGATTTAGTGTAACCCTCGTAAGGGGGGCTTAAGGGTTAATCTCTCTTGCCCAAGGAGAAGACCCTAGCACTACGGAGGGAAGGAGCGTGCCACTGTTCCTTTCACAGGCTGCCATCGCAAGGATGGGTCCTGCGCCGTACCCGGCAGTTTGGGTTCGAATGTTAAAAGGAGGGTGATGCTTGAAATCATTGTTCTTCCATTGGTAACCATGGCGACCTGCAAAGAAACCACCATTGTGTTGCATATAAATGGCTTCACAGGAAGAGTATTGCAGCATCTAAATCAATATATGAGATCATCAAGGAAAAAAAGATCTCCTAAAGAGGATTCCGCGGCAGGATCAGAGCGCCACCAGCGCAGAGCTTGCTCAGGAATGGCAGCAGCAGGTGTGAGCGCATCGCACGCACAGTGAGATTAAGACCTTTGGAACACAGCATGGTGTCAAGAAGACCAGCAGTGAAGCCACTTCTCTCCAAAATAACCTTCAGGGACAGATTGATCTGCTAAAATGTGACGCACAAACTGTTGAGGACAGGCAAAGTCATGTTCTCTGATGAAGCCCTTTCCGATTGTTTGGAGCTTGTAGGTGAGCGCTACCATCAGCCATGCATCATGTAAAGCATCCGGAGACTGTTCATGTGTGGGGTTTTCTTCTCATCCAAGGGTGTGGCTCACTCACAATTATGCCCCAAAACGCTGCAGTGAATAAAGAATGATACCAAAGCCCCTCCAGCAGCTACTCCTCCCAACAATCCAACCACAGTGTGGTGAAGAACAAAGCATGTCGATGGAGCGCTGTGCCATAAAGCAGAAGTGATAACCAAGTGGCTTCGGATCTCCACAGATCTTACCCTCATTGAGAACTTGAGTTCAATCCTCAAGAGGCTGTGGACAAAGAAAACCCGCTCATTCTGACAGACTCTAAGAGCCAACAAATACTGAACTCTTTGCATAAATGTCAGATAACTGTCGACAAAAGTCTTTGAAGCGTATCAAGCGATTGTAATTCTATTTCAGAACATCACAAATGGGGGGCGGCACGGTGGGTGGCCTACAGTTAGAAAGTTGTCGGTTCAAGGTTTGCCGGTGACCTTCCTGTAAGGAGTTTGCATGTTCTCCCGGTGCTTGCTTGGGTTTCCCCCACAATCCCAAAAAACATGCGGTCAACGGAATAATCTAAATTCCCTTCGGTGTGAATGTGTATTGCCCTGCGATGGACTGGCAACCTGTCCAGGGTGTACCCCCGCCTCTCGCCCAATGTGCACTGGAGATAGGCACCGGCAGACCCCCGTGAACCTGAAAGAGGTCAAAAACAAATCACAATCAAAAACATCCGGAAAGTTCACCTGAACAGGGGATGCTTTTACACACGCGCACACACACACACGACTGGTGTGACATCACCACGCTACAGTCTGCAGTGCGGCTTGTGTTGATGTTGTGGAGTTATGCAGATGTACAATAGTTCAGTAGAAATGTTTGAAAAAGGAACAGTTCATCTGCACACCACTCTTCACGCAAGTTATTCCGGAGCGTATGGTTACCGTTTCATTTACTAAAAAACGACACAAGTTTAGTGCCATTAACTTTACTACAAAAACAAAAGAGAAAATGACTTGTGTGGAACAATTTCCATGAATGTTTAAAAAGAGAAAATACATGACAGCCTTACACACTAAACATCTCCTAAACAAATTTTACTAAAGGTAATTATTTAACTGCGCAGGAGGTGTATCTGTACGTGTAGAGTTTGTTATCAGCTCCTCCACTCAGAATCAACTAAAGGGAGCAGAAGATAAACAGAAAGACTGTCAAACATCTATAAAAGTGCACAACTCTGACTAAAACTGGTAATCGGACACCCCCCTGGGAAAAATACTGGGTCCCAGTTACACAATCATCACCTCTACACGAGAACAAAAGTCTCTGGGAGATAATCCCTAAAACATACTAAAAGTAGAACATCACAGTGCCGTGCGCCTAACGCCTCCTACGTTTACATTTACCTCTACACATTCAGCAAACGCTTTTATCCAAAGCAACTTACATGTGAAAGAATAAACCAATTTTTCACATTTCTTGCTTTCCCTGGGATTTGAACCCACAACCTTTGCCGTGTTACACAATGCTCGACCACCTGAGCCGCAGGAAAGCTTAGGGGAAATCTTAAAGCATTACGGAGAGAAATGAATCACAGGTGGTTGTCTCAACTCTTGGTCAAATATTGATTTTTTTTTTGTACATTCTCTGCGTTATGTTCAGTGATGAAGATAAAAATAAGCCACTGACACATTTTGAAAGCATCTTTCGTTTACAGCCTTTTGAGAAAAAAAAAGTACTTGGGTTGATTCTTGGGTGAACAAGACGCGAGTCACAAATATGATCTGAAATAAGAAACCCTCATCACTACAGAATCGGCGACTCCACGTTTATTCTGCTTCTGCGAACAGTGAGCCCCGGAGGCCCTGAGCTGGTCATGCTGGACTTTCCATTCTACCTATTACAAAACTATTTACAAGTGGCTATGATTGAAGAAAGATGCTTCATCATCATACCCCACTCTCTGTCCAGTCAGCACACAGCACTTTATCTTCATGGGCAGCAAGATCGTAGAGGGGTGCTTTACAGCTGTGAACAAACACAGAGAACACACGGCGTGAGAACCACAGGAATTCAGGGTTTTAACAATCACATTCTTAGAAGAATCACATTTCAGACCCAGGTCATACTTTTGATTATCTAACAAACTGCCATAAAACCACCACGAAATCTAATTCACTGTAGAACTTTTGCATGCAAGCCATCTATTGCTGTAAACAATACCTGCAGCTTGAAAAATTGTGAACAGACAGAAAAAAAAAAAAAAAAAAGAATTTTAAAAGCGGGTTTTATTCACGACATTGATGAAGTCACACGAGTCAAACGGTTACGTCACGGCCGGACATTTCTGACAAAGCACAGGCTTCTCTCGTGATCTTCGGAAACAAACGCACAAGAGTCAAGCGGAGGAAACACGGAGCTAGCGACACACGAATGTGTAACGACAATACATGAAGGAGGTTTGCCACATACGTAGCTGAGCTCAGACCCTGATAACAACTAGGACGTGTTGATGTGCCTCGAGGAATTACAGATCGAAGTGTCTTTGGCTGTAAAGAGATTGAAAATTTTTACTCATGAAATACATGACGTTACTTCATTGAAAATTTAATTGTTTATAAAACTTAAAAGTGTATTACATGAAGGAATCAGTGAGGTTCACATCTGGGTCACCACTGAACACGGTCACAACTATTCATTTACTTGTTTCTGTGGAAATGGAATAGCTGAGAATCCACCGTCTCTGCCTCTCCACTCTCTCTCTCTCTCTCACAATCAATCACTCTCACATCTCCCGTGAGCGTCACACGGTAACTTTGCATACACATCATGAATATGCAAATCAGTAACCAAAAGGTGAGTAACTGGCGACTAGTGACAAAGTTTTCCCAATGAAAATCTCAAACCATTTCCCGAGTAATCCTGGGCTACAAAATCAAGAGATTAAACGTGATTTCAATCATAAATATATTTCTATATTTAGCAGAGGTGTTTACCCAAAGCGACTTACAGTTCGGGAGTAAACTCCAGCACTTTGTTGCAATCGAGCTGAAGCAGAAAATAAATTCAGTGCTTCAGAGGGTTTTTTATTATTACCAGTAGTTGGTTAAGTAACTGGTTAGAGTAAGTGCTCTCGAGTTGCTTTTTAAAGGTTGTGAGAGAGAGTTCCACCAGCCAGGAACTGTGAAGGAGAAAGTTCTGGTGAGAGATGTTCTGCTGCTCTGAGATGGAACCACCAGACGCTGTTTATTTCCTGACCGAAGGCATCTGGAGGGACTGCAGGAGTTTGTGGAGGTGTGATGGAGCGGAGCCTGTGACTGTCCTTTAATGTTTTTAGTCTGGATTAATTTCTTAAAACTAGCGTTTCTTTGTGATGCACAATCATTTTTTCAGACCTTTACATGCACTTATGACATCTAACACGAAACAATGGACTTCCTCATTTTAAAACCTTTTACGGTCGACCACGGAGCATTTTTCATTTGTAACCATTACATGAAAACTGACATAAAACAATAATTTTCATCATTTTAAAACCTTTGTAAATAACAAACTATTTTCCATGGCAGCCACCTTTGTTAAACAACCAAATGTGGCAGGCCCACGCAGTGCATGCTGGGTATTGTCTCAAGCACACTCCATCTGAAAATTGGTGCCGCATAGTGCCATGTCAAAATACAGATCACGTGATGCCAGCGCATCATTTTGGGCAGTTTTAATTTGTTAAAAGGCATCTCAGAAAGAGTAAAAAAACATCAGAAATCATGCGCTACACTAACGATTTTAGTTTGATCCATTGTCTCTCAAGCGCCAGAAACAGAGCAACCATTCCGTCGCATAGTGCCATGTCAAAATACAGATCATGTGATGCCAGCGCATCATTTTGGGCAGTTTTAATTTGTCAAAAGGCATCTCAGAAAGAAGGAAAAAACATCAGAAATCATGCGCTACACCAACGATTTTTAGTTTGATCCAATGTCTCTCAAGCGCCAGAAACAGAGCAACCATTCCGTCCCATAGTGCCATGTCAAAATACAGATCATGTGATGCCAGCGCATCATTTTGGGCGGTTTTATTGTGTTAAAAGGCATCTCAGAAAGAGAATAAAATAATCTGAAATCATGCGCTACACTTCCAAAGTTTAGTTTGATCCATAGTTCTCAAGAACCGGAAACAGAGCAAATATTCCGTCAAAAAGTGCCATGTCAAAATACAGATCATGTGATGCCAGCGCATCATTTTGGGCAGTTTAATTGTGTTAAAAGGCATCTCAGAAAGAGAATAAAATAATCTGAAATCATGCGCTACACTTAAGATGTTAAGTTTGATCCATAGTTCTCAAGAACCGGAAAAAGAGCAAATATTCCGTCAAAAAGTGCCATGTCCAAATACAGATCATGTGATGCCAGCGCATCATTTTGAGCAGTTTTATTGTGTTAAAAGGCATCTCAGAAAGAGAATAAAATAATCTGAAATCATGCGCTACACCAACGATTTTTAGTTTGATCCATTGTCTCTTAAGCGCCAGAAACAGAGCAACCATTCCGTCAGATAGTGCCATGTCAAAATACAGATCATGCGATGCCAGTGCATCATTTTGGGAATATTTAATTTGTCAAAAGGCATCTCAGAAAGAGTAAAAAAACATCAGAAATCATGCGCTACACTTAAAAGTTTAGTTTGATCCATTGTCTCTCAAGCTCCAGAAACAGAGCAACCATTCCGTCGCATAGTGCCATGTCAAAATACAGATCATGCGATGCCAGCGCTTCATTTTGGGCATGTTTACTTTGTCAAAAGGCATCTCAGAAAGAGTAAAAAAACATCAGAAATCATGCGCTACTCTAACAAAGTTTAGTTTGATCCATTTTCTCTCAAGCGCCAGAAACAGAGCAACCATTCCGTCGCGTAGTGCCATGTCCAAATACAGATCATGTGATGCCAGCGCATCATTTTGGGCAGTTTTAATTTGTCAAAAGGCATCTCAGAACGAGTAAAAAAACATCAGAAATCATGCGCTACACCAACGATTTTTAGTTTGATCCATTGTCTCTCAAGCGCCAGAAACAGAGCAACCATTCCGTCACATAGTGCCATGTCAAAATACAGATCATGCGATGCCAGCGCATCATTTTGGGCAGTTTTAATTTGTCGTAAGGCATCTCAAAAAGAGTAAAAAAAACATCAGAAATCATGCGCTACTCTAACGATTTTTAGTTTGATCTATTGTCTCTCAAGCGCCTGAAACAGAGCAACCATTCCGTCGCATAGTGCCATGTCAAAATACAGATCATGCGATGCCAGCGCATCATTTTGGGCAGTTTTAATTTGTCAAAAGGCATCTCAGAACGAGTAAAAAAACATCCAAAATCATGCGCTACACCAACGATTTTTAGTTTGATCCATTGTCTCTCAAGCGCCAGAAACAGAGCAACCATTCCGTCGCATAGTGCCATGTCAAAATACAGATCATGTGATGCCAGCGCATCATTTTGGGCAGTTTTAATTTGTCAAAAGGCTCCTCAGAAAGAGTAAAAAACATCAGAAATCATGCGCTGCACTCACGAAGTATAGTTTGATCCATTTTCTCTAAAGCGCCAGAAACAGAGCAACCATTCCGTCGCATAGTGCCATGTCTAAATACAGATCATGTGATGCCAGCGCATCATTTTGGGCATTTTTATTGGTCAAAAAGCTTCTTATAAAGAGTAAAAAAAACATCAGAAATCATGCACTACACTCACGAAGTTTAGTTCGATCCATTGTCTCTCAAGCGCCAGAAACAGAGCAACCATTCCGTCGCATAGTGCCATGTCCAAATACAGATCATGTGATGCCAGCACATCATTTTGGGCATGTTTACTTTGTCAAAAGGCATCTAAGAAAGAGTAAAAAAAACATCAGAAATCATGCGCTACACTCACGAAGCTTAGTTCGATCCATTGTCTCTCAAGCGCCAGAAACAGAGCAACCATTCCGTCGCATAGTGCCATGTCCAAATTACAGATCATGTGATGCCAGCGCATCATTTTGGACATTTTTTATTTGTCAAATGTATCTCAGAAAGAGTAAAAAAAACATCAGAAGTCATGCACTTCCCTCACGAAGTTTAGTTCGATCCATTGTCTCTCAAGCGCCAGAAACAGAGCAACCATTCCGTCGCATAGTGCCATGTCCAAATACAGATCATGTGATGCCAGCGCAACATTTTGGGCATTTTTTATTGGTCAAAAAGCTTCTTATAAAGAGTAAAAAAACATCAGAAATCATGCGCCACACTCACGAAGTTTAGTTCGATCCATAGTCTCTCAAGCGCCAGAAACAGAGCAACCATTCCGTCGCATAGTGCCATGTCCAAATACAGATCATGTGATGCCAGCACATCATTTTGGGCATATTTAGTTTGTCAAAAGGCATCTCAGAAATAGTAAAAAAACATCAGAAATCATGCGCTACACTCACGAAGTTTAGTTTAATCCATTGTCTCTCAAGCGCCAGAAACAGAGCAACCATTCCGTCGCGTAGTGCCATGTCCAAATACAGATCATGTGATGCCAGCGCATCATTTTGGGCATTTTTTATTTGTCAAAAGGTATCTCAAAAAGAGTAAAAAAACATCAGATATCATGCGCTACACTCACGAAGTTTAGTTCGATCCATTGTCTCTCAAGCGCCAGAAACAGAGCAACCATTCCGTCACATAGTGCCATGTCAAATTACAGATCATGTGATGCCAGCGCATCATTTTAGGCATATTTAGTTTGTCAAAAGGTATCTAAGAAAGAGTAAAAAAAACATCAGAAATCATGCGCTACACTCACGAAGTTTAGTTCGATCCATTGTCTCTCAAGCGCCAGAAACAGAGCAACCATTCCGTCGCATAGTGCCATGTCAAATTACAGATCATGTGATGCCAGCGCATCATTTTGGGCATTTTTAGTTTGTCAAAAGGCATCTCAGAAAGAGTAAAAAAAAAACAACAGAAATCATGCGCTACACTCACGAAGTTTAGTTCGATCCATTGTCTCTCAAGCGCCAGAAACAGAGCAACCATTCCGTCGCATAGTGCCATGTCCAAATACAGATCATGTGATGCCAGCGCATCATTTTGGGCATGTTTACTTTGTCAAAAGGCATCTAAGAAAGAGTATAAAACATCAGAAATCATGCGCTACTCTCACGAAGTTTAGTTCGATCCATTGTCTCTCAAGCGCCAGAAACAGAGCAACCATTCCATCGCATAGTGCCATGTCCAAATACAGATCATGCGATGCCAGCGCATCATTTTGGGCATGTTTAGTTGGTCAAAAGGTATCTCAGAAAGAGTAAAAAAAACATCAGAAATCATGCGCTACACTCACGAAGTTTAGTTCGATCCATTGATTCTCAAGCGCTAGAAACAGAGCAACCGTTCCGTCGCATAGTGCCATGTCCAAATACAGATCATGTGATGCCAGCGCATCATTTTGGGCATTTTTTATTGGTCAAAAAGCTTCTTATAAAGAGTAAAAAAACATCAGAAATCATGCGCTACACTCACGAAGTTTAGTTCGATCCATTGTCTCTCAAGCGCCAGAAACAGAGCAACCATTCCGTCGCATAGTGCCATGTCCAAATACAGATCATGTGATGCCAGCGCATCATTTTGAGCAGTTTTATTGTGTTAAAAGGCATCTCAGAAAGAGAATAAAATAATCTGAAATCATGCGCTACACTTCCGAAGTGTAGATTGATCCATAGTTCTCAAGAACCGGAAAAAGAGCAAATATTCCGTTAAAAAGTGCCATGTCAAATACAGATCATGTGATGCCAGCGCATCATTTTGAGCAGTTTTAATTTGTCAAAAGGCATCTCAGAAAGAGAAAGAAATCATCAGAAATCATGCGCTACACTATAATAGTT
Source organism: Danionella cerebrum (assembly GCA_007224835.1). NCBI lineage: Eukaryota > Metazoa > Chordata > Actinopteri > Cypriniformes > Danionidae > Danionella > Danionella cerebrum. The sequence continues at coordinate 3,007 of SRMA01024856.1, read as the reverse complement.
TAGTTTGATCCATAGTTCTCAAGCGCCGTAAACAGAGCAACTATTCCGTTTCTAAGTGCCATGTCCAAATACAGATCATGTGATTCCAGCGCATCATTTTGAGCAGTTTTAATTTGTCAATAGGCATCTCAGAAAGAAAAAAAAATAATCAGAAATCATGCGCTACACTATAATAGTTTAGTTTGATCCATAGTTCTCAAGCGTCGGAAACAGAGCAACTATTCCGTTTCTAAGTGCCATGTCCAAATTCTGATCATTTGATGCCAGCGCATCATTTTGAGCAGTTTTAATTTGTCAAAAGGCATCTTAGAAAGAGAAAAAAATAATCAGAAATCATGCGCTACACTATAATAGTTTAGTTTGATCCATAGTTCTCAAGCGCCGGAAACAGAGCAACTAATCCGTGTCTAAGTGCCATGTCCCAATTCTGATCATTTGATGCCAGCGCATCATTTTGAGCAGTTTTAATTTGTCAAAAGGCATCTGAAAAAGAGAAAAAATCATCAGAAATCATGCGCTACACTATAATAGTTTAGTTTGATCCATAGTTCTCAAGCGCCGTAAACAGAGCAACTATTCCGTTTCTAAGTGCCATGTCGAAATACAGATCATGTGATTCCAGCGCATCATTTTGAGCAGTTTTAATTTGTCAAAAGGCATCTGGAAAAGAGAAAAAAATCATCAGAAATCATGCGCTACACTATAATAGTTTAGTTTGATCCATGGTTCTCAAGCGCCGTAAACAGAGCAACTATTCCGTTTCTAAGTGCCATGTCCAAATACAGATCATGTGATTCCAGCGCATCATTTTGAGCAGTTTTAATTTGTCAAAAGGCATCTGAAAAAGAGAAAAAAATAATCAGAAATCATGCGCTACACTATAATAGTTTAGTTTGATCCATAGTTCTCAAGCGCAGTAAACAGAGCAACTAATCCGTGTCTAAGTGCCATGTCCAAATTCTGATCATTTGATGCCAGCGCATCATTTTGAGCAGTTTTAATTTGTCAAAAGGCATCTCAGAAAGAGAAAAAAATCATCAGAAATCATGCGCTACACTATAATAGTTTAGTTTGATCCATAGTTCTTAAGCGTCGGAAACAGAGCGTTTCTAAGTGCCATGTCCAAATTCTGATCATTTGATGCCAGCGCATCATTTTGAGCAGTTTTAATTTGTCAAAAGGCATCTGAAAAAGAGAAAAAAATAATCAGAAATCATGCGCTACACTATAATAGTTTAGTTTGATCCATAGTTCTCAAGCGTCGGAAACAGAGCAACTATTCCGTTTCTAAGTGCCATGTCCAAATTCTGATCATTTGATGCCAGCGCATCATTTTGAGCAGTTTTAATTTGTCAAAAGGCATCTGAAAAAGAGAAAAAAAATCATCAGAAATCATGCGCTACACTATAATAGTTTAGTTTGATCCCTAGTTCTCAAGCGCCATAAACAGAGCAACTATTCCGTTTCTAAGTGCCATGTCCAAATACAGATCATGTGATTCCAGCGCATCATTTTGAGCAGTTTTAATTTGTCAAAGGCATCTCAGAAAGAGAAAAAAATCATCAGAAATCATGCGCTACACTATAATAGTTTAGTTTGATCCATAGTTCTAAAGCGCCGTAAACAGAGCAACTATTCCGTTTCTAAGTGCCATGTCCAAATACAGATCATGTGATTCCAGCGCATCATTTTGAGCAGTTTTAATTTGTCAAAAGGCATCTCAGAAAGAGAAAAAAATCATCAGAAATCATGCGCTACACTATAATAGTTTAGTTTGATCCATAGTTCTCAAGCGCCGTAAACAGAGCAACTATTCCGTTTCTAAGTGCCATGTCCAAATACTGATCATGTGATTCCAGTGCATCATTTTGAGCAGTTTTAATTTGTCAAAAGGCATCTCAGAAAGAGAAAGAAATAATCAGAAATCATGCGCTACACTATAATAGTTTAGTTTGATCCATAGTTCTCAAGCGCAGGAAACAGAGCAACTAATCCGTGTCTAAGTGCCATGTCCAAATTCTGATCATTTGATGCCAGCGCATCATTTTGAGCAGTTTTAATTTGTCAAAAGGCATCTCAGAAAGAGAAAAAAATCATCAGAAATCATAAGCTACACTATAATAGTTTAGTTTGATCCATAGTTCTCAAGCGCCGTAAACAGAGCAACTATTCCGTTTCTAAGTGCCATGTCCAAATTCTGATCATTTGATGCCAGCGCATCATTGTGAGCAGTTTTAATTTGTCAAAAGGCATCTCAGAAAGAGAAAAAAATCATCAGAAATCATGCGCTACACTATAATAGTTTAGTTGATCCATAGTCCTCAAGCGCCGGAAACAGAGCAACTAATCCGTGTCTAAGTGCCATGTCCAAATTCTGGTCATTTGATGCCAGCGCATCATTTTGAGCAGTTTTAATTTGTCAAAAGGCATCTCAGAAAGAGAAAAAAAAATCATCAGAAATCATGCGCTACACTATAATAGTTTAGTTTGATCCATAGTTCTCAAGCGTCTGAAACAGAGCAACTATTCCGTTTCTAAGTGCCATGTCCAAATTCTGATCATTTGATGCCAGCGCATCATTTTGAGCAGTTTTAATTTGTCAAAAGGCATCTCTGAAAGAGAAAAAAATCATCAGAAATCATGCGCTACACTATAATAGTTTAGTTTGATCCATAGTTCTCAAGCGCCGGAAACAGAGCAACTATTCCGTTTCTAAGTGCCATGTCCAAATTCCGATCATTTGATGCCAGCGCATCATTTTGAGCAGTTTTAATTTGTCAAAAGGCATCTCAAAAAGAGAAAAAATCATCAGAAATCATGCGCTACACTATAATAGTTTAGTTTGATCCATAGTTCTCAAGCGCCGCAAACAGAGCAACTATTCCGTTTCTAAGTGCCATGTCCAAATTCTGATCATTTGATGCCAGCGCATCATTTTGAACAGGTTTAATTTGTCAAAAGGCATCTGAGAAAGAGAAAAAAATCATCAGAAATCATGCGCTACACT
>SRMA01024855.1:0-83075 GCA_007224835.1 Danionella cerebrum | reverse complement strand
GCGCTGACGCCATCGCCCATCTCTGCCATTGCGCGGACGTAACGAAAACGGGGGGAAAAACTACATTTCCCACAATGCCTTTTGCATCCGCATCCATACTTACGTCACGAGCGAAACTACAGAGATCAGCTGACTCTCGCATTTGAGTGATCGCTCACGCTACAAACCCGCTTTCTCACGCTAAAATACATTTCAAGATGTGAAATGGGCACAGCTCATAGTTTGTCTGCTATGTTTTTTTGAGCCTGACGATAAGATGATGATCGATCTGCATCGTCTTCAGTCTGTGAGGGTTTTATTTCCGCTAAACATTCACTTGGACAGTTTCACAATCTTGGACAGTTTGATCCTTGGGAGTTATTTGGGTTTTCATAAGCTGACAAAAATCAAAAGGATTTATATTAGAACAAAAAGCATACGCTTGTTTCCAGCGCTCGCTCTCTATCTCTCTCTCTCTCTCGCGGGCGTGCGCGCGCGCGTGCGCTCGCGCTCGCGAGGTAAACAAAACGATATCAATGACTGAAACTCTTCTTTAATAAACTCAAATCATCTCTCAACATCATCTCTCAACGGTACATCTCACACATGTACATACGAGATAACAAACGTAAGTAACATGTTCTGCAATTAGGGAGTGTTTGATTACAGGGGGGCTCCACTAAAAAAGTTTGAGAACCACTGTATTATTACTAATGTGGGGGCAATCTTACTAGCTATTATTAGTAATGTAGTGACAATGTTACCGGCTATTATTAGTAATGTAGTGACAATGTTACTAGCTATTATTAGTAATGTGGTGACAATGTTACTAGCTATTATTGGTAATGTAGTGACAATGTTACTGGCTATTATTAGTAATGTGGTGACAATGTTACTGGCTATTATTAGTAATGTGGTGACAATGTTACTTGGCTATTATTAGTAATGTAGTGACAATGTTACTAGCTATTATTAGTAATGTAGCGACAATGTTACTGGCTATTATTAGTAATGTGGTGACAATGTTACTGGCTATTATTAGTAATGTAGTGACAATGTTACTAGCTATTATTAGTAATGTAGTGACAATCTTACTAGCTATTATTAGTAATGTAGTGACAATGTTACTAGCTATCATTAGTAATGTAGTGACAATGTTACTGGCTATTATTAGTAATGTAGTGACAATGTTACTGGCTATTATTGGTAATGTAGTGAGAATGTTACTGGCTATTATTAGTAATGTAGTGACAATGTTACTGGCTATTATTAGTAATGTAGTGACAATGTTGCACTGAAACAGTGATGGTGATAACGAATGGTGGACTTTAGAGTGATGAGTGGGGGCAAAGAAAAACATTACAGCCTTTTTTTGTTACTTTTACTGTTTACTGTCTGTTCATGTTACATGTTTGGCTGTTAACTTTTACACAGTTGATATAAAATATTTTACAAAAGTATTTGGTTCAGAATCTTTTTTTTCTAGATCTTCCTCTTTTAAAATTGGGTGTGTCTTATGTGCCGGTGCGTCTTATGAGCCGAAAAATACGGTATATGCCAGATCGGATCTACCGTATTTTGGATCAGTAAAAAAAAAAAAAACAAGACTGACATACCGGTACGTTTTTTCTTTGCCCCCTCTCATCACTCTAAAGTTCACCATTCGTTATCACCATCACTGTTCCAGTGCAACATTGCCCCCACATTAGTAATACTGTAATAGCCAGTAACATTGTCACTACATTACTAATAATAGCTGGCACAATGCAGCTTCTTACCTGCTCCTTATGATCCACGCTATGTTAGGATCGACGAGCAGAGATGGGCAATGACGTCAGTGCGCACCGCCAGGTGTACAAATATGGCCGACGTATGGCAAGCCCTTTTAACATTTTAACATCTGCCCTGACTATCCGCAAATGCATTTAAAGATAGGAATAAATGTATTGTGACCAGTAGTAAATATATTTTGACTTGGTGTAAAGACATTTAGAGATATCTTTAATTGTAATTGCCCTAGTAAGAAAGTGAATTTGAGATATCTCCAATTATATATTGACTATTTAAAATTCTATTGAAGATATCTGCAATATAATTAAAGATATTAAAAATGCTTGCCATAGCCGACGGCTCCGGAGCTAGGCCGAAGCCCCGGCCTCTATTACGCCTCTCCTACGGCCGTGACCACCCTCCGCTTCGCGGCGCTCTGCATTCACTGTATAAGACGCACCAACTTTTCCCCCTCAGTTTTGGGGAAGAAAAAGTGTGTCTTATACGGTGTAAAATACGGTAGATCCAAGTACAGTATTAAAATTTGATTTTAATCTTCTTATCGTTTTAAAAACAATGATTTTATTTTCTTATCGGATAACAAGTTTATCCTACCTGCACATCATTTTTTAATGCAGGTTTTTTTTTTATGCAATATTGCAAAATGTCCATAAAAATAGGTAGTTGGAAACAAAGCTACAGTTTCATGATTTTGGTGTGAATTGCACTTAAAGCAAAACAAATATTTCCCAATCGTTCTGTTTTAGATTGTCCCATAAGCTGTCTTGAGTTGTAGTTGGCTATTTGTGAGTTTAGTTTGGCCCCTTATTTGATAAACAAGTGAGTAATCCTTGCAATTAGTGGTTCAGCATGCTGTTTGAAGGTGGGGGATGGGTGGTCATCTCGAATCCTCTTTCGGTGCCTTTCTTTATTACAAATTGGGTGAAAGTCAGGGCACTAGTCCATCACAGGGCAGCCCTCGCACATTTACTCCTAAGCAAACGGTAGCTTGTTTTTGGCTTGGGGAGGAAACTGGAGTATTCTGAGGAAAGCACATGGATAAGTTGCAAATTTGTTTCAGGAAAGATACCAGCTTATTTCGAACCATCAATCCATTAACTGAGAGGCCGCAGTGCTACCCAATGTGCCCTAATGCCACTCAAAGCTGTGTTTAAATGAAACTATTATTTAACAATGAGGCCTATGTATGGATTGCTTGATCTATATTATTTATTCATTTAAAAAGAATTCTGATAACCAGATAAGCAATGCTGCAATGTATTTCATATAAATTAAGTTATTTTGTTTATCAATTCTGTGAATGCCCACAAAAACTGCATCAATTTAGATCATTGGGGGAAATCAGATTGAGAATGAATGAAGTGAAATGGACTTTAATTGGAACAGTTGTGGTGGAATTCCTAGTTATTTTGCATGTTTTTTACAGTTAATAAGTTGAAAAAAACGAGGCTTTTTGTACTGCAATTTAAACATACATTTTTTTCTTTACGATGATTCAATTGCCACAATTGTAAGATCTCTGGGATGATCAATTACTGTATTCACCAAAATTTCTCTCTTCTTGCCCTCCACCCCGTTTTCAGTATTGCAAGTGTCTCGCATTAGGCCAGCCCTTCAGCTTCAGACAACAGGACATGCCCAAACTGAGGAGACTCATGTACAAAGAACTGTGCCAATGCAGGCTCTCTGTGTGATGCTTGCGCGGGAGGACTTCACAGCTAGTGCGGGGGAGCTACATTTTTGTCCGAAAGGCCTAAGAGACTTCATGTTGAGGATCTTTAATCCTCAAGCATACCTTTTTTTGTATAACCTTTCTCTTGTGTTTCCTATTGGATCCCAGCAACGTGATCAAGACTCCTGAGCTCATCGATAGTTGACTGCTATCAGACTCTTGAGACATTCTGCTAATAAAGCATTGTGTTGGGTTTCTGTTCTTGTTCTGTGCATACAATTGTTGCAAACTCATCAGAAATCTTGGCATGAGCGTAAAAGGTATGATGCAAGTTACAAATGTTGTCTGCAGTTTTGTTTTTAATAAAACTTGTGAAACTTATGAGCAGCATGTTCACATGACTGTTTTTTAACTGACTGAATATAGCATGTAAATAGCATTGAATGTTCAATTGAAAAACCTCTCATTTGTTTGGCAGATTTTTTTTTATAACCCTACAGCTATTCTCTAAATTGTTCAAGTCCATTTCCAAATCACACTTTTCTGGAATTATATTACATTGTAATAGTATCCACAAAAACCATTACGAATGGTTTTACAGCACAATGTAACTTTAAAACCGTTTTAAATATGATGGAAACTCTTTGATGATCGTATAAATGCTAATACAAAAGGTGAACATCTTACAAATCTCAAAATTAGTTTGAGGAAGGAGAATGAGCCTGTTAAAATGGAAGCTTTCCTTTTAAAACAGAAGTAACTTTGTCTACATTATAAATAATAAAGAACTAGTTTACTGTAGTTATGACCAGGGTAGCCGGTTTAAAGTTATACGTTATCATGGAGTGGCGAAAACTGTTATTAAACAATACTCCAGAAAAAAAAATGTTACGTCTGTTGAGTATTAAAAATATATATATTTTGCTTCGAAAGCTTCACATCTGTAATGAATCGGAAAAGGGTTTTAAATCCAGTTAAGCATTTTTCTTCTAATTTTGTGACGTCTGTAACTAGGGCTTATAAAAGGGCGGAACTAGCTATTGACGGACCAATGGTTATTGCGAATGGGCGTGTACAAGTAATGAGCGAAAGGGAGGGTGTCCAATGAAAGGACTTTGGACGTCGTCACTGGTTAAGTATTTGCGCGTTTCCGCCTGCGTGCAGTCTTTTGTAAGAATGTCGTCTGAACATGAAGATAGGTAAGAAAATGTGTTCTAAGAAACTGCTTGAATATTCATGAATCGTTTTCTTTGTCTTCGTTGTTAAACATTATAATTGATTTGTTAACTCAGTTTAAGTAGTTTGTAGTTTTTACTTATTATAAAGCTAGCATTAATCGTGTTCATGCTCAACCGGTTCCCGCCTCGTTGTAACGATTCTAAAAATGTTCGGTTTTTTTCAAAGTTGTGTATTACACCTGCCGTTTTAGTGTAGTTTCTTGCGACTATACTGCCCAGAGTGCTGTTAAGAATGGTTTGATGCCATATTTTCGATGTTTCGTTAGAAAGCCGGTTCTTGTGACGCAACGTGTCTCACGAGCTCGAAGGGTTCATCGTGTGACCGATGCGGCACATGGCCGGCAGAGTTTCGGGTATTTAAGCGAATTTGGAGAATAGCTCGACCGTTTCAATATTTTGCGCCGAAAGTCACTCTCTGTGTGGGTTTTCGTCGGATACAACTGGATTATTAGTCGATGTAGGCGTTCAAATGAAGACGTTTAGGACACATGGCCTTTCTTGGCCTGTGCGAGACAATGGAGGCGTGTAGTAGTGAAGGCCTCGGGCCTTATCGTTTCTTTGCCTGGGGTTTATGAGAAAGGCGTATAGTTAAATTTAATTAAGTTTATTTTATTGGTAGTTTTAGTAATCATACAAAGAGTCACCTTTAAATACGTTATTTGCTAAGAAATACATTCCGGTCATAACCACGTGGTTTCGTTAGAAAATGTTTAGTATACATTTATTTATAAAGTATAAATCTTACCGTTTGTAACATTCAAATGGTCTTTTCGTTTAATGAAGCTCGAGTGGTGGAAGGGGTCCACGTTGTAAATGGCGCTGATCGAAAATGGCTGCCTCTTGCTGGTGTCGAGACAGTTAACTTAACGACGATGTCTCTACAAAAAAATATAACTCGATTCACCGTTTTGTACTGTGAGAAGCTTGTCAAAAACACCGATCTTAGTGTTTCTGAAGTTGAATGTTTCATCTTTTGTGCATTGCGCGTGAAGTTTAATTCAGTGGTACGTTCCTTTAACGTCCAATCTTGTGATATTTCACGTAAGCGATGGAAAGTGTTAATGTTTCTTTGGGTGTTAAACTGGCATTTGTTTAAAGGGACTGTGCTTAACTATTTTGCAGTCTTGTGTTGGGTTTTATCATTGGTGCGCTAATTACAATTTCTCCTTTCAGACCCAGAGACAATGGCCCTGAAGGGATGGACCCGGATGGCGTCATTGAGGTTCGTGAACTATGTATTATATGTGGAATAGGTCTATCCTAGAATGTGCTGTTCAACCTTTTCTCAGTTTATGAAGGCACGCTTTTTTTGTGACCAATGCGTCATTGTTTAATAATTATGATATGCTTTAGAAGAAGGGTATGGCTAATCTGTTGGCATGTTTGCTATATTTTAATATTGGTTGCATAAATAAACGTATTGCAGTTCACAGATGTCTTAAGTAAGAATTCCTCAGTGACTTTGCAAAAAAAAAATACTTTGCTACTTTTAAACAACCCGGCAAACTATGGACTTATTTGCCAAATGTAAAGAAAGCACCACTCTCCAAGAGTCCATCATTTCTAACAATAGTGGAGAAAAAGTGTCAAATGTTTGATTCATCACATGGTCCTGGAACATACGTAAAGGGAATTCCTTTTTAAAAGGCAATATTCTGTTTTTTTCCCTCCCTTTTTTGGAAGACCTATGAAAGGAGTTCCAATTGAATGCAAACGCTCCATTTCTTTTAGGCACGAATTGTATTGCTTTTAGAAAATGCATTGGAAGTAAAGGTGAAATATTTATTTTTAGCAATGTGTTGTTTCATTCAGCCATGGCAGAAAAAGAACATTAAGCAAGGCAAATTTGATTTAAGGCAGGCAAAAGTTGTGGGTACATAGGGGTCCTGAAATCAGGAACCGCTGTCTGAACACTGTACAGATGAGTGCTTGTGTTTCTAATGTTTCCTTTGGCATATGAACATGTGATAAAACATTTGAAACATGGGGGACTTTTTTTTTTTTTGATACAATTTGTCGTATTCCTCTGCAAAAACCACTGTGTTCTCAGCTCTGTCAGTTCTTTTCTGGCTGTGTTAAACTTGTTCTGCCCCGCCCTCCTAACTTTAGCGCTAACTGATTGGATATTTATACAAAGGAGCAGTTCGTTGAGTGAATATTTGATTTCTCCTCTACATCTGCCTTTTCACACGTGAAACTAACAATAATACATGCAGGTGTTATTCACAGGGGTGAACTGAGGTAGGCATACTGAACGGTTCGTTTTAAACCGAGTATTGTGGCTTCCCTAGACTTTGCGTCTCAATAACTGAATTTCTTGACTAGTGTGAAGCTAACCAAGCCTTTTATATCTTCACAGAGCAACTGGAAGGAGATTGTTGATAGTTTTGATGATATGAATCTGCGAGAGGCTCTTCTCAGAGGAATCTATGCTTATGGTTTTGAGAAACCTTCTGCCATCCAGCAGAGGGCAATCCTCCCTTGTATCAAGGGTATGTTTTGTTTTGTTTTTCCTTCATTTCTTACTGAATGCGTCAATTTTTTGCCCTTCCTGGGCATGGTTGTGTCCTTTAATGACATACAAACCTATATCTGGAATGGGTATAATGAATAGTCCATATTCATCCCAGTCAACTCAATACAGTGAGGCATAGACTGTTTCATGCTATGGGCACAATTATTTAAAATATTAACATGCATTCCCCTCTAATTAAAACTAGTGGCTAAATGGTCTTCTCTTTGTAGGTTATGATGTCATTGCACAGGCCCAGTCTGGCACAGGGAAGACTGCCACATTTGCAATCTCCATCCTGCAGCAGATTGACGTGGAGTTAAAGGCAACACAAGCTATGGTGCTTGCTCCTACCAGAGAACTTGCCCAACAGGTGAGAATCACTCTTATTTTCATAACTCTGTCCCCTATCAATGGGCAAGGCTGTGTCTGTCTGTGACACAAAGTCCCATATCTGGTAGGGGTAGAGGAAAAAAGGCCATATTCATCCCAGTCCGCTCAACCCAGTGAGCGAGAGACTGTTTCATGGTATGGGCACAGATCATAAACATTTTCACCCCTTTGGTGGTTTTATTGCAACTTTCCAAATGTTTGGTCTCTTCAGATTCAGAAAGTTGTGCTGGCTCTTGGAGACTACATGGGGGCAACCTGCCATGCCTGCATTGGTGGTACCAATGTTCGTAATGATGTTCAGAAGCTTCAAGCTGATGTGCCTCACATAGTAGTTGGGACTCCGGGTCGTGTCTTTGACATGCTCAACCGCAGATATCTTTGTAAGTACTTCTGGTAATACTGTTTCCTATTTTAAATATGTCTACTATTTTAAATGGGTGCTTTAACAGGTTATAGGTATGAAACGCTTAAAAATTAATGAAACGCCATTGTTTGATATTAAAAATATCCATTACAGACCCTTATAGGCAATCACTGATGCAGTTAATATTACCTTAGGCTTTTTGAACTCACTGATGTATTACTGTAAATATTTTCTTCTAAAGTAAGGTAGAAAAAATTAAATCTTTGCATAATGACTATTTTAATGAGTAATTTCCTCTTTTCCAGCTCCAAAATATATAAAGATGTTTGCTTTGGATGAGGCAGATGAGATGTTGAGCCGTGGTTTCAAGGACCAAATTTATGAAATCTTTCAAAAGTTGGCCACAGATACTCAGGTAAACCAATCTGTTTGTTTTCTCAAACCCTTCTGAGATAATGAGTAGTGTTTTACCATTTTGTTTTACTCTATTCAGTTATCATAGAGATTGGTTTGGCACTTTAAACATTTCATTGTAAAATGTAATACAAAATCGACTTGGTCGACTTTGTTACAAGTGCTATTGTCAGGATCTTCTGTGTGGCTGAACAGAAACAAATATGGTAAAACTCAACTGTTTTGCCAAAGTTCCCTCTTCTACCAGCTTTTGTGTGCTGAGTAGGGATCAAGTACTTTGGTAGAGTAATGCGAAGGCTTTCCACTATGATTGGGCTTTTGGGTCCCTCTTCATCACTATGTAGCACTTCCACATTGCACTTAACCCATTCTTTGAGCTGATCAATTTTTTTCAAAAGTTACTTATAAACTTTGCATTTAAACTTTTTTTGCAGGTGATTCTATTATCTGCCACCATGCCTCAGGAGGTGCTTGAGGTGACCACAAAGTTCATGAGAGATCCTGTTCGTATCCTAGTTAAGAAAGAAGAGCTGACTCTGGAGGGTATCCGACAGTTCTACATCAATGTCGAGAAGGAGGTGGGTTCATGTCTGAAGTCTGTGATCATTTGTGACTGTTTCATGATGATCCCCATGCGTGTCAGCTGATCTGAGGGTTCCTGTTGTGCTCAGTGTCTGATGGGCGTTTTGCTCAACAGTGCATTTTGAGCCTGCAGGACCCTCAGAACATGATCTTGACTTTAGTCTGAAAACAGCACCATCTAGTGGACATTATAGTAAAATAGAATCTAGGCCCTCCATTTTGCTAAGCTCATTTTGTTTTTCAGGAGTGGAAGTTGGACACATTGTGTGATCTTTACGAGACACTGACCATTACTCAGGCTGTAATCTTTATCAACACTCGCCGGAAGGTGGACTGGCTTACAGAGAAAATGCATGCCCGAGACTTTACAGTTTCTGCTTTGGTAAGTGAGGGTAAGGGGGTAGATATGCAGGGACTATTGTTAATTATTTAGACTTCCTAGTGATTCCAAAGAATAAATTTCCCTCCAGCTTTATGTGCTGTGATCGGTGTTCTGTTCTTTGGTAGAGTGATGTATCTGCTCTCCACTTTGATTGGGTATAACTCCCTCTTCTTAACTATATAGCAGCTCACATTTCTAATTGAGTTAACTGCTGTGTATTTCATTTTATACATCATTTTACCATGTTTAGGAATAATCAGGGGACAATATTATTGTTACCCCTGCCAAACTATTCAGTTGTAGAATGGATTTGATGGGTCTACTCAAAACTTCTGGACCAATTCAGAGACCAGGGGTTCATTCATGACTCAGCTGAACCCAAGCCACTCTCTCTGCTTTTTATTGACCAGCTGTAATAAACTCCTGATCAGGAGTAAGTTCACACTCCTGCACCTCACTTTTGATACGCTCTGTCTAAAGTAGCTCATTTCTTCATCTGGAGAGAAAAAAATTTCAAAGTCTATGTAGTCATTTTGTGCGAATGGTCATGGTTTCTCAACCCTGAAGCCTAAACGGTTATCTGTGGTTTGAGCACCTTTACAGGGACTAAAGATGTTATAAAAAAAATTGTCTAATGTAAAAAAAAAAAAAAAAATTCTGAAGGACTTTAGGGTCTGTATGTCCAAGTGACCCAAAGGGTAGCCAACAGACGTTGAGTGGTTTCTATATGTGATTTAATACAGGAGTTGTCCAGATACCGGTCTGAATCACACCAGCCTTGAGATTTAGCTATAAAGGATGGCCATTTTGCCAAACCATTGCAATTGAGACCCAAAGGCTTTGAGGCAGATTTCTGGTTATTTTCCAGAAATGCAGCCTTGTCCTATATGCAGGAGGACATGTTTTCATTAGCTTTTTGAAAATTGCTCCTCTAAGTCTGCCATTAATCAATTGTTCATATTTTTTTCTCACAGCATGGTGACATGGAGCAGAAGGAGAGAGACGTCATCATGAAAGAGTTTCGTTCTGGCTCTAGTCGAGTCCTCATCACCACTGATCTATTGGTAAGCAGCTGGTTTTGTTGGTTTATGGACTACACTACTGCCTTAACTGGGCATCATTTTCTTTGGGAGATTAATTTCAGTTCCTTTTTTCAAACAAATGTTTTTGTGTTTATAATCTCATTCTAAAATCTAAATTCTCATTCTACTTTCAGGCAAGAGGCATTGATGTGCAGCAGGTTTCCCTGGTTATTAACTATGACCTTCCAACCAATAGGGAGAACTACATCCACCGGTGAGTCAGCTCCATTTTTGCTTTTTGTTTTTAACTTTCATGTACTTTTTAATAACCACTTTATTTGTGCAGAATTGGCCGCGGTGGTCGTTTTGGCCGAAAAGGTGTTGCCATTAATATGATCACTGAAGACGACAAGCGCACGCTCCGAGACATCGAGACCTTCTACAATACTACTGTGGAAGAAATGCCCATGAATGTTGCTGACCTGATCTGAGGACTTCATCGGATCTCTCTTTCCCTTAAATTTTGGCCCCCTCGTCTTCTCCCACCCTTTAGGTTCATTCCATCCCACATCCCTTTTCATGCAACTCCCCCTCAAATTAAGTACTGTCCTATCTGAGGAAGTGACTCTGTCAGAAATCCAATGTGTTGGTCACATCATTGAACAGTTATTCAGCACATTCACAAGGCTCCTTCAATCTTGCTCTTTTGACTGGTTTCATCTACTGTCCAAGAGGAGGTGTTGCAGGGCTAATCTGCATGAGTGGTGGTTTTTTTTTTTAATGCACGGACTGATATTATGGATTGGAGGCCTGCCCTGCTTTCCTTGATGGCGTTGGTTTAACCATTTATAAGATGTGACTGTTTACATAGGATTTCCTTTTTGTAGCACAGGATGTACAGTACAGAAAGATGGGTTTATGGAGGACTGGGGCACTACTGTTTTCTTTTTTATGAAAGGATCAGAGTTCTACTTTAGTGAACAAGATGCTTTGACCCGAAAGGAAGATGGTTTGTGGTAGCAAAACCGATTGTAAGATTACTTAACATGGTCACATCATTTTTCTCCAGTGGTCCTGTTCCTCTGCTACATCTTGTCCTGTGTGCGTGGCTGTAGCTTATTATTTTTATTTTTTTTTTTTTTTGTAAATGGGCTTTACTCTGGCGGGCTGAGTGGTTGAAGGCATTGGAAATGGCTTTGATGTGGGTAGTGCTTGGTTTAATCACCCACCATTGTATTGCCTTTGTATTTTTCTCTGCATCAAAGTCCTATTGGGGAGTGTTGCTCCTGTAACCTACCTCACCAAATTGAGTTGGAGGGGTCTACAAATGTAAAGGACCAAACTGCAGTAGTAGAGTATATAGAGATCATTATGTCTTCGTATTGTTAAAAAAAAAAAGAAATGCCTGTCTTTTGTTGGGTGGGTTTGGATGTGGGGTTTACATTGGTCAGTGCTATTTTTTTAAAACAAATTTATTACAAATGTGATAATTATTAACCTTTTTGAGACAGAAGCCATGTATTAAATTCTTTTCTACATTGGACTCTGTATAGTATTTATTTTAAAGGTCTGAAATAAAGGTATTTCCCATTTTTAACATGCTAAGCTGCCTCTTAATGGTTTTGAGTTTTTATTGTTCTAAATAAATTGTGAAATTTAAAGGCATGGTTTATGTACTGGCTTTTTTTATTTTCCATGTGATTATTCCATTTTCTGTTAAATTAACTTCACTGCAACAGTCTTACAGGCAATTAGTTATGCACATTTTAATATACTGTTTAGTTTCTCAAACTCAGAGGCTGGGCAACAGTTGATTAACACTGAAACAAAATAATTACTTAAGTCAACTGGCAGAATGTTTTTGAAGCCTTTTTCTCTTTCTAAAGTTATGTTTTAAGCTGTTCTCTCTTGTGAGCAAGAGGCTGTCAATGCTACAATCTCCCATCAGCATGTAAAGAAATCTACCCACAAGGGGTTTTCAAGCCAGTAACTTCGGTCCCCCAAGCCTGGATGAATAAAGAGGGAGGGTTGCGACAGGAAGAGCATCTGGCGTAAAACATGCCAAAACCGGACATGGGTCATCAAATCTATTATCATACCGGATCGATTCAAGGTCCGGGCTAAGAACGACTGCCTCCGGTGCTGTTGACCTAAAGGATGCAGGAATGGTAGGAGTAAAGATCTGAGAGTAGGGACTCATAGAAGTTTACCCTCAAAATAATATAAAATGAACTGGACACTTTTCATTATATTTCATTTATGGAAATGCATTTAAATCAAAAGATCAGAAACATGCTGTTTGAATATCAAATGGCTTGAAAAAAAAACTTTTTAAATGCTCAAAAGCTTTTTAAAATGCATCTGTCACTTTTCAGCACCTTGTGTGTATGTGTGACCCCTCACTCAACAAGCACATGGCTTATTTGACAAAAAAATAGGTATTTCCATTAGTATGTCACTACATAACATAAGTCCAGCTGTATAATCTACTGAAGAAGCTTTGACTCAGCTGGTGGTGAAAACCTCCAAACGTTTGAAAATGAAACCTAGATGGCGCCTAATACGAACATCAAACTGGACAACGAAGGAACCAAGTGCGTCAAGTGTAATTGCGTCTCTAAATGGGTTAATTTAACACCATTGAATCAACTTTCCAAAATAACCCAGGCACAGAGCAACATTTAACTCTGAATGTGTTGAAACAACTCACAGAGTGTTACAAGCAACTCAGAAGTAATTAACACTCCAAAATCAACTCTCCAATTGTTGCTGTGACTAAACTTACCCTTTATTAGATGTAGTATTATTGGGTAAACTTCAGTCAGGCCTAGACATGGGCTGTCAACCAGGGGAACCATCCATCCAATGCATAATTATAAACCATGAGTATTTTCCTGACGGTAGCCTTGGAAACAGATTCTTCACCATTTTGAGGGACATCATTAGCTTCCTACATTTTCTGGAAGTTGCTTGACCGTTTTTTTTCCCCCGGCTGCTTGGTAATTGCCCCCTAGGCTTTTCCAGCTTTGTGAGGGTCTACAATTTTGCTTCTTGTGTCTTTTGACAGCCATTTGGTTTAGCCCATGTTGCTTAGGCCTTGTCCACACGTACCAGGTAATTTTGAAAACAGGTATTTTCTGTGCCGCTACTCTGTCCATACACATGTAACCGCAGCACTGTTTGCAGATAACCACGCATTTTTGAAAAAGCCGGCCAATGTGAATCATTTGAAACCTATTACACCTAGATTGTTGTGTTTGAGGGGTGGAGTCACTGCTGTGTTTACAAACAGTGAACGTAATGGCGGTCAAAGCGAGGACTATTTTGCTGTTTATTCCACTATTGTGTTAACAGGATTACATGCGCATGTTTACTACTTGATCACTAAACAGAGGCGCATGTGTTTTTGCACATGCACTGCTAAATAATACATTTTACAACTCCATGAATCGACTGCCACCTGTTGGTTTGGTAGAGTCCTTACAGCGTTTCAGGATGCTTTTTTTAACCGTGACATGTGTTGACGCAGTTTTTTTTTTGTACACGGTGTGAGAAAATTACCCTTTAAAAAAAAACAATACTATGGAAATGTACTAGACTTTTGACTGATTGTGAGGAGCACAGGTGTCTTTATGACAGCAATGACATTTAACTTAAAATCACGAGCAGAGTGTAGCTGGATTATTTAAAAGCAAAAAAACAGGTCGTCGAGGGACAGAATTTTGGCTGATAAGCAAGTGAGGAATTCTTATTTGACACAGTAATAAAAAAAATACTTAAAAAGCACACAACGTGGCATCCCAGCTGACATGCGGCTGAAACAATCCAGTCATCTCCAGGTTATTTCCCAACATGTCCACAGGAGGGCAGATACACACAACATCGTCAGCATTCACCAGACAAAAAGAAACTTTGACCTGTGCTACAAATACCAATCTCTCCGAAGCTGTCATTCCAGAGCACAAGGACCAAATAAAAAATATCCCGTTCACACACAAGCAAGCCAGCAGTTATCTGAACCCTCCAAAAGCCTGTGTCATTACAATTCCACGGCTGCAACTTTTGATCACTTCACGAGATCCGCTCCATCCCAGTCTCTGAAGGCCTTCATTCACCCGTCCATCACCCAAACACTATGTTAATTCCCGCATCATGTACCCCTGTCCTACGTCTCCTTCATTCAATTCATCTCAGCAATCCCCTCTCTTTCCCCTACCCTATTAAACCCCCAGTCCTCCAGGCATTCACATCCCTCCATCAGAGGCATAACAACCAATCTTTCCTTCATCAATACACCTTATGAGAGATGTTTTGATGGTGTGTGAGCTCAGTGTAGGTGGCCCACCGAACACTTTCACTGTTTGCATGGAAACCCCCCCACTGCTCTGCCCTCTCCCCCCTGCTGGGTGCATGATTGTGGGATGGGGATTATGCAAGCAGGAGGCTCGTAAAGGGCCTGCCAGCCTCTTTCTGTGCAATGACGGATGGCGAGGAGACTGAAGCCACCATTTACATAAGAAGGGAGAGAATAGAGGTGCCATTCATTGCCTCTGTCAGGGAGGACTCAGGGACAAACCGCACTCTCTCCAAGCTGCCCTCTTCCCCTCTCACTCTCTTTCTTCTTTATCTGCGCCATTCCCCCTTCTCCTCAAGCTTTTCCTTATCCGTCCTCCTTTCTTCAGGGCCTTTGTGAGGTATTGTGAATGCAGTCTCTCCACTTTTAGGGACACTTCATTTCTTTTTAGTGCATTGGCTTTCCTTGTAATCAAAATGTCATATTTGTAGATTGCATCATTTATTTAACAAGCGCTATTCAGAAAAGGAAACAATGAAATACTAAACTTAAAATATGTACAATTTCTAAAATTCAATATTGCACCTCCACTTGTGGTACGCTCAGCTGAAATCTCAAGCTGTTTCCTTGGCATCACAGTACAGTATAGTATAGCATAGTATAGTATGCGATAACACAGTATAGTTTATTGTAGTATAGTATAGCATGGTACAGTATAGCACTGTATAGTATAGTACAGTATGGTATAGTATAGTATGCGATAACACAGTAGGGTATAGTATAGTAAGAGATAACACTGTATAGTATATTGTAGTATAGTATAGCACTGTAAAGTATGCTACGGCATATCATGGTACAGTATAGCACTGTATAGCGCTGTATAGTACAGTACAGTATGGTATAGTACTGTAGAGCATGGTATAGTACAGTATACTATGGTGTAGCATAGTATGGTATGGTTTTGCGCAGTTTACTATAGTATAGAACTGTAAAGTTTAGTAGAGCATGACATTCTTTAGTTTAGTATAGTATAGTATGGTACTGTATAGTATGGCACAGCACGGTATAGTATAGTACAGCATGACACTGTATAGAATAGTATAGTATGGGATATAGTATAGTATATGACGTTATGGTACGGTATAGTATTGGAAAGCTTGGAGGTTGGTTACTATTTCAATCTTTGTTGAAAGAAAGTCAGCGGTCTGTGATTATGTTGTGAGTGATTATATTTACATTTCTCCTTTTGACAGCTGTTTTTATCTAAAGCGACTTACATTTGAAGCAATTAACACATTTCATTGGTTCTTGCTTTCTTTGGGCTTTGAACCCATGACCTTTGCCTTGTTAGCGTAATGCTCTACTGGCCGATCCACAGCAATGCCATTAGATTAGTTTTCATGTCTAGTTAGAGGGCTGGATAGCGCTTACTTAGTGTTATTGTATGATTATTTTTATTATAGCCAAATTTTGATCTTTCAACTCATTAACGTTTCATGTTATTAGGGTCAAATATGATGAATATGATGGGGCGGCACAGTGGGTAGCACTGTGGCTTTTCAGTTAGAAGGTTGCCTGTTCAAGGCTCGTCGGCGGTTTGCATGTTCTCCCCATGCTTTGACCCAAAAGGAAGATGATTTGTGGTGGCAAAACCGATTGGTCCGGTTCCTCTGCTACATCTTGTCCTGTATGCGTGGCAGTAGCTTTTTTTTTATAATTATTATTATTATTATTTTTTTTTGTAAATGGGCTTTACTCTGGCAGCACTGTAAATTTCCTTGTCCATGGTGTACCCCCGTATCTCGCCCGAAGTGAGCTGTAGATCATGGGGCACCAGCAGACACCCGTGACCCAGAAAGGGAACTTATGGGAAGGAACATAAATGATGCAAATGAAATGTGATTTATATAATTTAAATCACTCACTGTTTAATCACGGACGTGTTTTAGTACACAAACCCTTTTGTTATTGGGTATTCAACTCAGCACTAAAGTGAAAATATATAAATAAGCTACGGTTCATATCAACAAGGCCACAGGTTTACGTCAAATCATTGGAGATTACGTGACCAGCGGCAGAGCCGCTGAGGGGTGACTTATTTTACTTCTAATTCAGAATAAACTTCCCATCGTGGTGATTGTGTTATGTACCAGTGGTCTTTATTCTTATGTGTTAATTGTGTTGTACATGTTCTGACATTGACAAGATGTTATCATCACTCATTGGATTTGGAAAATAATTTGGATAAGTACAAATGCAGGAGCACCACACAGACTATAGGGGACGTCATGCTTTGGGGAGCTTTCTATACTATAAAGAGACCATATTGAGGGGAGGATGAACAAGGTAATGCATCTCAGGATTTTGAGCAACCAAGTCATAGATGGGATTTCCAGCATGACAATGACAGAGCAACTGAGTGGCTCATTAAGAATTCTCAGGGAGTCTCCAGACCTGAACCCAAAAGAAAATCTTTGGATGGAGCTGAAACTGTTTGTCATCTATATGAGGTAGCCCCAAAATCCCAGCTGCAGTGTTCCCAAATCTGGTTGGGGATTACAGGAAATAATCTATGTACCATCAAATGATTTGTCTTCCAAATGTTACATTTTATTTTCTATTCTACCAGGTATGCCTTTCATGCAATACATTGAAATTGGTGATTTTTCATGATTTTTCAATCATTCTCAAAGTTGAGATTGAACCAATGGGAAAGATCCCCAGTGTATCACTTACTTGCTTGTCCGAGTGTAAAAAAAAAGTAAAAGAACTACAGCACCTGAAATAAAAACATAACACTGAAAACTAAAAATAAGATGCAAGAGAACAGCTTTTGTTCATTCAGGTAGCTGTGTTTGAGCACCTTCGGAACTCTTGCTTTTCTTTAGTGTTCAATTTAGGAAAACAACCGTGTTGGAACTCGTTTAGGACATCTTTGAATACTCTTGTCTAAAACAGCCATCATACGTTTGTACAAATGTGAGCTCTTTGAACGATCTGTTAAGTTTGTACACTTAAGATTTTCAGAGATTTCCTCTGCTATAACAAACAAATGAGAACAAAGAGCAGACGGCAGAGTAGATCTCTCTTCATAAGTTTTCTCTTTCTGCAAGAATGGTGTCTGAATATGGATACAAATAAGAATGAAGTCCGGCAGTCTGTGGTTTGATTGGCACAAAGGCATAACTGTCAGAAAAAAAGAGGCACTCACAGCGTTCAGCAAGCACCCACAAACTCCAAAGACCAAGCTCACACCTGTGTCCACAAGAAGAGAAAGAAAGGACACGAAACTTTGCGCACACACCTTCTCTTAGGCAATTACAAACACTGGATCAGAGCGCTTTAGAAATGTCATCAGACTGTCCTCAGACTAGAGTAATGGCTCTTTTTGGGCACATAATACCCTACTGGTTCCTAGGGTTCTTTGTTATTTTTTTATAATCTTAGAGTTTAAACTGAACCTAATTAAGATTCTTGGCAAGTGCTTTAAAAAATTTACAATCCTGATAAGAAAACTGCCAATGCTAAGAAATCAGGAATATGAGCGTATCAAACCCATTCTTCAAACAGTTCGTAGCACACATCACATATCTTTACACTAAAAGTCTACATTTTACCCGGAAATTTGTCCTGCCCAGGACGAAGTCCAATGTTCATATGGTATGTGTGCTGTTTACAACAGAATTTTTTGCTTTAAAAACAGAATTTTTTTAACAACAAAAAACTTTTGAGTCATGAAGCTTTCATTAGCTCTTATATGCAAAAAGATCCAGTACTTTTTGGTTTTTCAGTTCATAAAGGATCATTAAGAATATAATTTACCAGTATCCAAGGGCCACAACTTCAGATAATAAAATGTATACATAGGTCTGTATCTGACGAAGACTGTAACCTGTACCATTTACTTCATTTTAAATTTTTAATGGGTTACTTTTTTTGTTTTGGGGTCATTTTGGCACTTCCTGTTTTGAAATGAAAACAGGAAGTAACAGAGCTCTGCATCATGTCTGGTTCACACATATGCAGCCTGTTATAATTTTAAAGAAGAATTTGAGAGCGACTTCTCTGAATTTGATTGTTGGCAGCGTAAATGACCTTTCTCATGACAAACACTGCGGTAAATCAGCTCTGTTCCATGTAGCTGTCAATCACATAGTCCAGCCTAGTTTTAAAGGAGAAAATTGAACCATCCTGAACCACACGAAAATATACTTGAGCCAAGAAAAAAACTATAGAAGTTTGTTCACGGTATAGATAACTTTGGAAAATCATTGCAACCGTTTGTGTAAATATTGTACTTTCTGATGAAATAATTTTCCTCCTTCCTGTTCAACTTTTTCCCATAGACTTGTATTGGATGACAATCGTTCTACAGCCAGCGCCATGGGGGCGCTTGCCGGGGGTTGGCTTCACTCCGCCGGCCATGTGAGACACACTTGTTTGATTGTACAGTCATGTTGTACAGTAGAGTTCTGCGCACTGCCCGATTACTGCATTCTGCAAACAGAATCATATGATTCATGTTGAAAGGTTTTCTCGTTTCTTTTAAGACATACCTCGCCAGTGTGCTTTCTGCAATTCTGATAAAACAAAAGTTTTGTTCACATTTCCATGCAACATGGGCCTTGCACATCTGTAGGCTGAAGCAGTTGGCTTACAGGCTACTTCTCGGAATCAAGGGAATTTCGTCTGTGGAGAACTAATTTTAGAATAAAGTGACATCTAAATGATTATGTGGCACTAAAGAGCTGCAGTGTTAAATCATCACTACTGGTGTCAAAGTTGTGGACCTATTTAAACATTGTTCCAGTGTTAACAGTATTTTAGTAGGGGTGTTACGATACAAACTTCTCAAGATATGATATTACCGCAATGATACAATATCTATTAAAAATAATAACAAAAAATACCCTTCACACATTGTTTATTGAAATCCAATGTTGCCCTGCGATGGACTGGCGACTTGTCCAAGGTGTACCCTCTCTCGCAATGTTTAAACTGTCATTGGCAAATAAAAGATAAACTGTTAAGAAGTCTAGTTTAATGTGTTTCATCAGGACCTCTAGTGGGGAGCAACAAAGTTTGTAAATTCAGAGAATGAAGCATTAAAAAGGAAGATGTCTCTCATACATGAGAATTGTTTTTATATATAGTTTTACGAAGTTCCTCTTGATTATCTTAAGTTTACTTGACTAGACAATATCTCCCGGTAGCTCCCTGAAAACAAACTGTGACTTTTTTGTATCACAATATATAGTTACAACTCTATATTTTTGTATTGAATTTGCACCACAGCCAGTGGTAAAACAGAACGAGATGTTAATTTATGTGGTGTTACATCAACACTAAAACCGTGTTTATTTAATGCACATAGTGTTACATGTATCACCGGGAAACGGTTTATTTAGGTTTGTACCAATGACACCAGTAGTGCTAATTTAAGCGTTTTCATGTGATACAACAAAAGTCAACAATGATATTTAATCAATTATTGTTTTCAATTTACTTTGAAAAAAAAGTAATAAACCCTAAAAAACTGAAAGGCAACTTCTGAGAACCGTTGCTCTTTTGAAGTTGTTAAAACAAAAACTATTTTCCCATGGAGCATTTATGGTAGGCAAAAGCTAATGCACATTAAAGAAAATCAAAAGGTGATGAACATGAGTCAAAAGCTTGTTCCTCATCTTAGTGTTTTTCCCATGACCTCAGGATGAACGGCTTCAACAACCAAAGGGGACACAGATAGAGTAAAAGTGCAAAGTGAAACTAACTGTCGGGCATTCAGAGGAAGCGTGAATACCAATGTTAGATTACTGGATTACAGTAAAGCAGAATTATAATTAATGGAAAGGTTCAATGTTAATCTCTTGACGTTAACACACCATCCTCGGCTTCGCTCCTGCGTGCTTCTTTGCTGTTGGGTGTTTGCGCAAAACGTCACAACAGTTCCTATTGTTATGCAAATGAGCAACGAGTTGCGTTGGGTGCTCATTGGTCAGACATAAAAACGCAATTATGCAATTGGTTGATCCTCAGCGTGTAAACTATTTCAGTTCAACAAGTGGTTTGAGAGAAGTTCTGAGGTAAACTTCTGTAAATGGGAAGTTACCACGCTCTCTTCAAACTTTATGTTGTGTTTTGAGTTCATTCCGCACAGCTGCGCTTGTGTTTCGGTTGGTTTGACAATCTTCGCTGCAAATCGAGCTCACCTGCGTCGGATTAATTTGATCTGATTAGGTACGTCCGTCCGGACACGTTTAATTGGCTGCTTTGCGCGTCGAGCGGGTGAGACTCGGTTGAGTGTGAAGCGGCATTATGTACAGCATGATGGAGCACGAGCTAAAGACCGCGGGTCAAACCCTTGCCCACAACCACAACCATCACAGTCCTTGCATGTCTCCTCCGGTTGGCGGTGTTGGAAACGCGCACCAGGGATCGAAAACTCCTTGTCCACCCGGCGGGGACCCCATGGACAAAGTCAAGCGCCCCATGAACGCTTTCATGGTTTGGTCCAGGGGTCAACGGAGGAAGATGGCACAAGAAAACCCCAAAATGCACAACTCCGAGATAAGCAAGCGTCTCGGAGCCGAATGGAAACTTTTGACGGACGCGGAGAAGCGGCCGTTTATCGATGAAGCAAAGCGCCTGCGCGCTCTGCACATGAAGGAATACCCCGATTACAAATACAAGCCCCGGCGCAAGACCAAAGCGCCCGCGAAGAAGGACACGCTTGTCGGTAAATTTCCTCTCAGTCCAGGCAACTTGTTGGCGTCAGCTGTGGGACAGGGGCAGGGTGGCAGTCCAAGAATGGAGGGCTACGGCTGGGGTCACGCCGGTGGTTACATGAGCATGCAGGGAGAAGCTCTCGGTTACCCGCAACAGCTGCACCGGTACGACCTGGCCGCTCTGCAGTACCCAGCACAGACCTATATGAACGGTGCCAACTCTTACAGGTGCTTTAACTTCATTTCTCAAACTTTTAAAATGCTCTTGGCATAGTCCATTTCTCTTAACTTTCATCCAGCTCTCCTCTCTTTTTAAATTGTGATTTGACAAAAAAAGTCTATGTGTAATTTCACGACCAATTTATCTGTATTAACCGGTATACGCTTAAAAAAGTTACAAAATACACCGGATTCAATATCTATTTTATTTGTAAAATGTTTACATATCTGTTCCGCAGCCAAATGTCATACAGCAGCAGTCCCCAGCAACCGAGTCCAGTGATGTCCATGGTTAAACCAGAATCCCTGTCGCATTCTCCTACTGGGATGCCAAGCCATCACCGGGGAGCCTTCCAAGGGGAACTGAGGGACATGATCAGTATGTACATTCCAGGTGGAGATGCTCACGATGGCTCCAACCAGAGATCTTACCCAGGTGTTCAGCAGCACTATCTCGGTGGAACTTTACCCCTCACTCATATCTGAAGTCAGCAGAACTTGGACCCTCTGTGGCACCTTAGTCCCATGCTAGGCTGAGGATTACTCAACACTGTTAACTACCTCCATGATCTGAAGATGGTCCGTTCGGGAATTATAACTTGTCATTTTTAAACTTGGAACATGCCCTGTTCTTCTAGAATGAAAAGATATTTACTATGGCGTTGGCATAATCCAGTGTTCAAACGTGCCGTGTGGTAAAATAGATATGGATTCCATGCTCAAAAGGAGGCAGTCACTACACGAATACATTTTTAATAGCAGGGTGATCTCAGGGGTTTGGTAAAGTTTTAAATCACCACAGGGATTTGCTGAAACAGTTGCCTGAGCAGTTAATCGAGAGAATAGCCTTTGCTTTTTAAGTTGTGTGCCACACAATGTGTGTATGTGAACTAACTAGTTGTTTGTAGGTGAAATGATATTGCACTTGAATAAGTGGTACCTTAACCACATTTATAGAGTGGAACTGTTGCATTTATCTAGTCCAGCATTGCCTGCTTTTGGGCTATGATCAAATGTAGTGGTGTTCGCGATCAGTTGATGCACTTGTTTTTTTTCTCTCTTCTGTTAGTCTTATTGAATCACTGCATTAATCCTGCTGCTACAATACAGTGTGGTCGTTTACCAGTGACGACTGAATTTGTGGGCACAGTTTTGTTTTCCTCAATAACTGGTCATTAGTGAACAAAATGCTTTGAGCATCATGTACAGTTGGTTTTATTACACTCACAAACTTGTTTCAGTTAGTTTTTTTTTCCCTTTTTCATGGTGATTAAGCACAATGGAGAATGTTTACATTGCCATTGAAGTGAGCAAGCAGCATGTGGTTTAATTTTATAAAACTATATTAATCTCATTGTAAATATTTTTGTACAGTGTATATTTTTTATTTTTGTGGCTCTTATGAGGGCCAGTTTTAGAACAAATAAAAAAAAAGCAATGTTTTGACTTGTATCTTCACCTCCAAGTTTTTAGTCAACCTTTCTTTGTAATGTTCGCTGCTTAAAGACGTGCACATGATGTCATTTCTGAGCAGGGGATGGTAGTTTTTTTTTTCTTTCTTTTCAGAAAATTAGTTAAATCAGGTAGGAAAAGTTGCCGTACACATTATCGTAGTAAAATGTCTTGTTTAAATACAAAACTGGCTTTAAAACAGATGCTAGAAACACCAGACTTGCGTTAATACAGACATGCTGGGTACTATGACCCCCTCCATCAAGTTCAACAGAAATCCATGCTTTAAAAGCATTTCAACACGCCTCAGGAAAACTGATTGTGATGAAGTAAACAGGTGTAGAAGTGCAGCAGCTTTATTCAATACTACAAAAACAAATAAATAAAAGTGTGCAATTTAGTGGTTTCTTCAGCTGTGAGTAAAACTATGTCTGGACAATGGGGTAGTTAATAATAGCTACTTCCCTAATTGCTTCCAAATAGTTTGAATCTGCTGATTTGAGTAAAATATCTACAAAACTTTTGAAATGCACAAAAAATACAATAAGTAAACTTACCTAATATTGCTAGCAATGTTTAATTTAGCGCCTTTGCCTGGAGGAAGGTGTAGCAGTATTGGTGGCTGGGGTATGGATGCTGTCAGGGCCCAAATGTTTTTGTTTTTTTGTTTTTTAGTGAAGAGTTTTGGTTTTACTTTAAAAGATTTGTAATGTACAATATAGGAAGAGTCTGGTTCCAATTTAACTTACTGGCAAACCATGCTTAATATTCAAACTTAGCCTTTGTTTTTTGACAGCTGGATATTGGCTGAGCTTTTTCTATGTTTTGCCTGTTTTCTCAAATAACTGCCAGCCCTTAAATCCATTTGGACCAATGCACTGCAAACTTTTCCATCACATACTCATGTCCGCGCTAGTCAGTAAACACATCTTCAGTGTTCCTTCTTATTCAATTATATAAAATCATTCATTTTGATGAGCCTGTCCAAAGACAGCCACGATAGGAACACGTAAAAAGATGAGAAATTCGGTCACTGGAAAAATACTGCTGCTCACCAAACGAGCCAAGCAATTTCTGTGCAGGGCTAGGTGAGTTTACCATTGCATAGAAATATTGTTGTGACACAAAGAAATCAGTTGAATATACCTCAAGATTTAACGTAAGCTTCTTTTAAAAAAAGCTGTGGTTCAGCTGTGGGACCAAGTATAATCATAAGAATAAATCATTATTACAATTATTTATTGTTGTATTAAGAAAAACTTTATAGTGAAGGAATGAATTTACAGCACTTTGTGAGCAAAGGCCACAGATGCATACCATTTTGGATGAGAAATAAAGATTTTCAGTAAAAACATTCTCTTACTAAAAGCTTCTCACCAGAACCTTCTCCTTCACAGGCCCTGGCTGGTGGAATTCTCTTGCAGTCCAAATACAGAAAGCAGTTTCATACAACCTTTAAAAAGCAACAAAAACTCTACTCTTTCAAGAACACTCGTAAAAAAAAAATGTAATTTGACCTATTACAATTTGATACAAAAACAAATAGTTTAGGAAAATGTTTTATTTGTGGATGTTTTATATGTTGGGTAAGTGGCTTCCTGGACTTCTGTCATGTAAAATGAACGAATGATATTTTAAATACTTAAAAGATTCATTTTAAACTTTTAAGTTCACTATCAATTAAATTTTTGATTAGAAATATTTTAGCAGTTAATTATTTCAGCTTCGTCAATAATCGTGAACTGGTTTTATGTCAACTTTTAAAATCCCCAGCTGCTCTTTTAACCATTCCAAGAAACACTATTAGAGAAAAAATGACTCCTTTGCCCCCAAATTCACTGTGCACCTCGACATAACCCTCTTTCTCCTGATTGAAAACCGCTCGTAATTGGCCGTTACGGACGCTTATTGTCCCTAGCTTTAGAGTTCGCAGGTGTACGTAGTAAGCCACTGAATCCGGAGAGGCTCCCTTGGACCACTTTGTTCTCCTTTTTCGCCTCCTGCTGAGCGGAAAATTGGCGTTGCCGTCGTTTCTCCCCATTTTCTACTCGGGTTTAACCCCTCACCCGCTCTTGTCATTCTCATGAAAATGTAAAAGCTAGCTCTGGCTAATCGAAGGCCAAGGGGAGGGGGATGGGAAGAGAGTTGTACTTTAATTTGTCATCATAACAGTCCAGTCTGTTCCAAACTGTCTGTAAGCATACATAGCCATCAACAACGACACACAAAAGTGAAAAAAAAAGAATACGCTTTCAAAAGAGGTGAACGTGGGCGTTGGAAAGCGTTTGGGGGCCTAGGTTGTCTGTGGGAAAACTTTCAATCACTTAGCAACAACCAGTGAGGCATTAGCTGTTATCAGATTGTTTTATGCTAGTTTAAATTAAATGTAAAAATCCGCGTAATTAACTAGCTTTTATTTTGGTTTCGCTCAGGTGGATTCAAATGACAATTTTTTCACGTTTCGTCCCACCCGGAAATGATATCGTTGCTATGGATACAGGGGGTGCGTATTGTTTACAAGCATTCCGCCGGAGCCGCACCCCTCCTGCACGCAGAGCCGTGAAATAAAGACGCGTGGTGGTTCTGGTCTGGGTTTGACTGCACGACTGCAAACGTACAAAAGTGCATTTTTTCAAGGGATGTTTAACAAATATTTTTATAAACTCAGATTTTTAAACATGATATAGTTTATTCAGGGAGATAATAGCTAATGATTTAATAGAACTTTACAGGCCCTTTGATGTTAATAGTCAAAAGTGAATTCCTTTTGCTTAATAACAGCAGGTCTCAATCATGTCTCCTGAGAAATAAGAGCCCTTTTTTCCTGAGCAGATCCCTAAAGCTCTTCCAGATTTGTTGGTGTGTTTTGGGTCATTATTCTGCTGGAAAGAAAACGTCAATCCAATCTAAGTTTTCTTGCAGACTGTCTGAGGTCTTATAGTCTTCCTTTATGATGTTTTCTTCAGCTCTGAGGAGATTTCAAATACCAAATGCACTGAAACATACCCACAGCATTAAATTCCCATCAGTATGGTGTTCTTAAGGTTGAATGCCTCTCTACGGCTAAGCAGCTGTAGTTTGTCACATCTGACAGCACGTTTCCAGTCCGTGTCACGTTTCCAGTCCGTGTCACCCTAGCGAAATTCACTCTGACTTGGAGATCTTGGTAAGAAGTGGGGTCTTTCTGGTTAGCAACACATTCATGTGCAGGGGTCTAGTGACATTCTTCATCAAGACATCAATTCCAGTCATTCACTAGTGTGTTGGCAGTTGTTCTTGGGTACCTCTTTCAATAGTTTTTTTTTACTTCTTGATAATGCTTCTCTCTGGAGTACTTGCCATCCATCCATCCATCCATCCATCCATCAATCCATTTTTTGACCTATTTAATCAGTAAGGGTTATGGGGACTTATCTCCTGCACATACTGGCTGAAAGTTGGGGTACACCTATAGTACCAAGAGAAGGACCAAGTAGAAACATGAGAACATACAAACTCCACCCAGGAAGAACCTTTATTGTTCTCCAATTCAACAATTCTTTCTCTCAAGTCTAAACTAATCTATTTTGCCTTTTTTTGTATTGGTTTAATTGTAACGCAAAAACATTCCCTTGCTGTTGAATATCACTTTGAAATTATTTGAAAAGACTTGAGGGCAAAAAAATTGTCATATATATATATATATATATATATATATATATATATACAACTGTGTAAATGTTCAAAGCTACTGTGACACAGATTTGGAAAAAGCTAATAGACCGTATCACACAGTACCAAAAGTTCTAGCTAGTCTATTAGTTCACAGAGATATACTTGTGTCTAGATTTGTTAACAGCGTAATCTCTGAAAGCCCAATGCCCCTAGAATATTGCTTTTTTTAAATGCTTTTATTATGAGACGCTTCTGCAGATTCTCGTCTATTTCTATTGTCAGCATACAATGAGTTCTGCCATTAGGTGATGTATATAATGAAGTGGCAAGTGACTAACAGAGCAGTATATAACAATGATTTACAAAGTTTTCAAAAGACTTTTTCCCTTGAGTGAGCTAAAACCTTGATAGAACTCACATTCTGACATGTTCTTGTCATTTAAGGTGTTTGTTTACACCCATTAAGATGTCAATCTCTCTCAAGCAGATTTTCTTGTTCCTTTTTAGAGACAGCATTCTTCACTTTGGCTCCTCCAATGAAAAGAAAGGTTTTAAGAGCCATATCAAATGAGTTCCTAATATTTTTGACTCATTAATTTATTAAGAGTTTATTAAGTCTTTTCTCAGGTCAGCATACAAACATGTCATCACTCACTTCATGTCATCAGTCATACCACAGACACTGTGTGTACACAGGTGAGTGAGTGGGTGTAGATTATTTTCCTTTTTTTACCGAGCCGCTATGGTTGGCTGAAATGCCACCAGGGCTGGAAACACGTATGTGAGTGAGTCAGCCCCGAGAAGCGCTGCCTGTCACGCAACAAGAAGCTCCCCATCTGATAGCATTCTGTGTTGTGTCTGCCTGTTACCAAATCCTACACTGAAGCAGCATAATGTGTGTTTCTTGACAAATGCTTTTAATAAAACACAGTCAGAGAATATTATGAGAATTAACCAAGACATACTTGCAAATCTGTTGACTGGGAGGTCAAATCTTTAAGCGAATCAAGATTCGTGTGAACAGTGTGAGTCCTGTAATCTTTTCTATTAGATATTTAGGAATGAAACACATGAATTGCTGCTTGTCAACAAATCAAATCTACATCAAAAGCATGGCGCAAGGCCAAAGCAGTAGACTGACGCTATCCGCTTGGCTTAGTTCACAGTTGGCAATGTTGACGGTGGTATTATGAGTTGCCTTGAAGACATCTGTGATTTGCTTTTTTGATTATTTATTTTTACAGCTGCTCAAATGAAAAAGGTGAATTAAAATGGTGAAGGCTTATACATTTTTATACATGGTCTTAGATGCTCCAACCACACATAAATGTTTTATCAATGTAGAGTTTTAATCTTAAGTTAATTTTAGTACCAAAAGTACTATTTTTTGTCCTATTTATGGCTATTATTTATTTACTAATTATAGCATATCATTGCTTGTAAACTTATGTGCCAGCCCATTCTTAATCGTCAAAGTCGTCAAACCCTGAAGGATACCATAGACATTGTTTGAGAAAGGCCTTTTAACAATATTGTTGAGACCTTTCCTTTTAATACATTGCTAATAGTTCCACCGGATGGTGGGCCACCATCTTGTTACCTGGGTGTACCTGGGTCCACACATGGCCATAAAAAATGCATCGACAAGGACTCTTAAAAACCCCTGAAATGCTGTGCTGACTCTACAAAAACCAACAGGTGGCAGTCGATTCATGACGTTTTTAAAATCCTTATTTAGCACTGCATGTGTTCAAACTGAAGGACAGACATCCTGAAATAAACGTAAAATGTTTCAGGATGTTTCAGTAGCTCTTTGATAAGGAGGATACATTCTTCTTGCTCTCAGGATTCGCATTCTCAGGATCGGATGAACCGTTCATTTTATCTTTTTTTGCAAAAGAGAGATTATAAGATTTTCATCTCTGCTTGAAGACGCCATTTTCTTTTGCGATTTGTTTGTGTGCTTTTGCAAATTTCACGCAAAGAGTTAAAATATCCATTGTGCAAGGCTTGTGGACCTGAAAAAATTCTGAAATATTTTTGCGTAAATATGCAACGAAAAGTTTCGGACTTCAGTGTGCAAAGACCTTTGTCCTCATTCACACCACACTGATCAGAAAAACTTGTGCAGAATTCCCTGCAGAAGAGAGTACGGTGGCTGTATTTGTTCAAAAGTGTTTTTGTCGTCTTCATTTGTTTTTAGTTCAGAGCAGTCATTAGATCATGTTCTAACCAAATACAAACCACTCTAGGATTCCTTTGGGAACGGTACTGAGAAAACCTCCTCAAGCGGGTCTCTGACCACTTTTGTAGTTTGCTTTTGGTCTGATTTTTAGTTTGGCAGTTGCTTCCTCACCTGCTCAAACTAACCGAACTAAAGGGGAAAACAAACTTTTAGCTTTAATCAGTCTAATCATAATTGGGCTTTTATTATTAAGCTGCAAAAGATTCAGTCTATAAAACAAAGGCCAGTCCCATCTGGGAACTAATCAAAGCAGATATGGTTTCAGTTTTAGAGAGTGGTTTGAACCGTTGCTGCCATAACAGCTTCAACTCTTTTGGGAAGGCTTAAAGGCCTCTACACACCGTTTTGAAGTTCCGTGCTAGAATGCGCCTCAATTGAAAACCATGGACGCCAATGGGACGTCACACATCAGACTAAACGGGTGGTGTCAACAAAAAAAGAGTTCTGCTCTGCCATATCCAATTGTTTTTTTGCAAGGAGAATGACCAGTGAAAGGTGGCTCTTTTGATGACATCGACAGGATGTAAATCGATGGTGCTCATTTTTATAGTGACTTAGTACCAATGGATTGCAGTGACAAAGTAAATGTAATTCATTACTGTACTTAAGTAGATTTTTTAAGTATCTGTTCTTTACTCAAGTATTTTAATTTGGGGAAACTTCACTTAATTTCAAAGTGAAATATAGTACCTTTTACTCTACTACATTTTGTGAAATCAGTCGTTCCTTTTTTCAGTTGGTCAGGCATGCGCGAGCCACCAATCAGGGTACTTACTGCGTGCTCTGTTTTGAATTGTTTTGGTTGCTGTTTGGTGGTATCTACTTAGAGCGAATGCAGTTCAGTGTCAAATACTTTTGTACTTTTACTCAAGTCAAATTCTGAAGGGAGATAATATTTTACCGAGTGTATCTCTACTTTAACTCAAATACTTGGTTTGTGAACTTTGTCCACCACTGCTTCGTACAGGAAACAGGTAAGAAATCGCACCACAAATCCTCTCTTTTCTCCACAATTTTGTCTAACAAATCCACCAACAGTTTAAACCCCTTGACATCCATGATTTTTTTATGTGTTCTTTGATTTCTTCTCTGACATCATCTTCTTCTTTCCTGTTTCCCTGTGTGGTGCAGAGTGCATCTGTTGTACTGCAAACGCCATCTTCAAGCACGGAGCATGACCCTGGACAAAGAGCACCCTGTTGAGAAACCATCAGTGTGTAAAGGCCTTTAGTGTTTATGGGATATTTTTAGCGGGTTAGCGGCAGGAGTTTTTGGAAACAACGAAGAAGTGAGTTTCAATGTCTTTTACCTTTTGTTATGAAATAAAATGTAAGAAAACATGCAGCAAAACACTGATGTCCAATCGCACTGGTTCCATAATAGGACTTCAATGTTTAGCAAATTATGCATTTTTTACCTTTAAAATCTCAACCATGTAGACAATTATTTATCTACAGCTCTATAGCCCTTCAATGAACAAACCGCTTTCTGCTACAGTCAAAGACCACCCTGCTGCCATTTTCTACACTTTAATGCAGGTTTGAGTCATGTGGCCCTGTTTCCACAGGAGGCCTTTTGGCTGGAACTCTTTCATGAAGACCACTTCTGGCTTGTAGATTGATGTACCTGGGTTCCACTGGTTTCTGCCAGTTCTCAGCTGATGGCACCACCAGATTCCTGCTGCACAAGTTTCTTTAAGAAACTACTCCATCTATGATCTTCAGTGCAGCCCATTTCTTTGTGTTTCTTCAACAGAGCTTAAACGGCAGATCCAGAAATCCCAGTCCTTTTTGAAAACTTTGGGAGAGACTTTGTTGGTGCAGTATAACTGCCTTGTGTCTTGTTGTGCTCAATCTTACCATGACAAGAATCTGGCTTTTTCATCCCAGGAGTAGCTGAATTTGGCTATTCCTAGTTTTACGCCTCCTACACAGCTGTTTTCGTTTCAAATCACGACTGAGTTTCAACTGTTGTTGATCATTAGCACCTGTTTAATAAATCTGGTTAATTCAAACTGACTATAGTCCTACAAAGTACCTGACTTTATTCAAGTGTACCTGGAAGAATAATGTTGATTTAAGGGCTAAACATACTGACACCAAATAATGATTGATTTGAATTTTGTTAATGTACAAAAATAAACAATCATTATTTAATGTTCTGAAAGCATACTTTGTTTTACCCAAACCAGTAAGAGCTTCTACGTTGAAGTAAATGATGGACATTTTTTACTTCTTTTGTATGTTTTTTACTTAAAAATATGGGTTGTTTAGGGAAAACATAACAAAATATAATCTCTTTCAAAATAATGGGAACTTATTGTGTCACATTCATTTTCAGCACTGGTAAAGAATTTCCATTTAAAGTGACATTAAGAATTGTCTGAGAATGAACTAATATGACGATATTGTTAGTTTCTAATAAAGTGTGAACAATATATTGCTCATTCTACCTTTTGTATTTGAATTGACTAAGCGTTCATAAATGTGTGTCACACACCAAAACCCAGTTTTGCTTAGAAAAAGAGCGATCCTCACATTCGACAAAAGTACCAGTGTTTTCTAAAATATAGACCCCAGAAGCTCAAACCCAGCATTCCGAGCAGGCTTTGATTGAGCACGTGTACATTTGTGTCAGGTTAATGTGGCTAATAGAGGAAGTGTTTGTGCGGTGCTGAAAGACTGATTGACAGTGAACACTAATGAATCCCCACACCCTGAACAAGACTGGTCCTGCAGCAAACCAGGGCACAGCCACTGGAACGAAACTCAGCATTACACATTCTGTAAAACACACAACTTATCACCATTTGACGCATTGTTTACATGCAAATTAAAATGTGTATTTGTGGTGTTTAGGGTTGCCAGTACTTTGACAAGAATCTGAGGCTGAGGGTTGAATCTCTTGCACATAAGGAGCAGTTGTTGCCAACATTTGATTAAAAGATTCAGATAAGGGCAAGGCAAGAGATAAAAGTATGGGCCGTGCTTTTACGGAATCCTGGGGAGTCTAACTTATCCTTTTAATGTTTACTAGTTCAATGTTTAAGTCTTTACTAAAAACTAAAAACAAATGAAAATAACATATAGTTCTTATTTGATAAAAATAGTTACATTTATAAGGACTTCTGCATGTTGTATATAACCATCCTTATTATCTCTTATATAACCAACCCAATATTATCTCACGAGGAATCTGGAAAGAGCAGAGACTTGTTGGTCAACAAGAAAAGCCAGATAATTGAGTTTAAAAGTTAAATATTGAGATTTTCTATGGGAGCTTTTCTGTGGTATAAAACTGTGTCTCATTTTGATTTAAATTGTTATTTTCTAGATTGTTTGACCGAGAGCATACCTATGTGTTGATTAGAATTCCACTTTTGCTTAAAAGTTGTGTGGGTGATTTGTCAAAAAGAGATGTTCCTGTCTGCAAATGGGGTAAACCCCACCTACTGATGGTGCAGCCCCACCCACTGAACCTCACGGACCTGGCTTCGCCAGTCTATTCTGGTGGCTCAAGATGGACCACGTGACCCGATATCCGAGGTCAAAGTTCCTCCCAGCTGAACAAAAATGCTAAATAAGTCGAGTCATAATTGCAGGGTGACACACCGTTGCCATGGTTAAACGTCTTCCTACTCATAGATATCTCAACATGTATCTATGACTCCTATTTAATTTTTCCCCACTTGTTATTATGGAATAACATAAGCTACTGCCAAATACGAACACGTACAGAAGTAGATAATTATTTTAAAAAGGAACACTTACAAATCTATATGGTGGTCAAGACATATAACTAAGCTTAGCGCGACTCCTAGTGGACACAAACAAGATGGCTGCAGTGCCGCGCTATAATCAGTAGTACTGTACTTGTTCGCACTTCTAAGTAAAAAAAGCTAGTCATTTCTGTTTCTGTTCACGTAGGTAAACATTTTAAAAGTATGTTTATACGCCATTTTGTTTCATAAAACACATAATTATTTATAAGATGTTGGCATGTATTTCGAGAAACAGTCTATAGTTTTTTTTAAACGACTATTGAAATGACAGAGGGGCGCTTTCAAGTACAGCAGTACTATAATAATACCATATTAACATACTACACATCGAAACCGTCTTGTCCCGGGGCAGTTGCTTTACAGACTATATGCTTCCTATCCTATACTGTATATAGGAGAGGACCTAACCCTTCTAGACTCAGAGCTGCAAGCTCTAGTGAACACCACATTTTAAGAAATAACAACCTTGTGTACAAACCCCCACAAAACAACAGGAACAAACCGTAAACCCGAGTTGAGCAGCGTGAGCTATCTATAACATCACCTGCTAAACAACACGAGAGACAATACACTGAACAAGAGAGTGTAGTTCCCGAAGGAATTGCAACATAAACTATTTATTCATTGTTCATCCGTTATGTTTCACTTAACCAGTACGCCTAACGTTACTGGCTTCACTTTCCACCTCCACCCTGACAAAGTGATGACAGAGAGCTGAAGCAGCAACTACAAAGTAGGATAAAGGCTACCAAACCAGTTGAGAAAAAGCTCTTTGGCTCTCTCTACAGGAATAACGATGAAGTAAAAAGAAATTAAACTTTCATTTCGTTGTTTTCTGCAACAATTTCCCCAAAACCTTTCACAGGAAATCATTTGATATCAAGGAACACACAAAGAACTGATGGAATATTTTACTTGATTGTGGAAAACAGCCCTGTACAATCGTAATCACACTTTTCAAAGCAGAAAATCATCCCCAGCAAAAAGCACTAAAGTAATTTGTGCAAATATGCAATTTATAGAAGTAAAATTCAATTTTACTTGCAGACTAAAACATCTTGGATTTGGTGAAGGTTAAATTCATATGGACAAACAGAAGGTTTCCGTTCAGAACCAGTTCTCACTAAACATCACAAGCTTAAGATAGGGGAATGCACAATTTACATAACAGCAAATTATTCTCTTTCCAACACTGTTATAATTCAAGTTCTAGATGGAGGGAATCAAACCATGTTATGGATTTAAACCATTTTGGTTTGTTAAACTTTTTCTATAAATGTGTTGGAATTAATCTAGTTGTGTGGCCTCACAGAGGGAAATACATTAAACCAGTAATAATCCATGATAAATGTAAGCGTGGTTACAGGAATGCTATGGACTCTACTTCCGAGCGACTGGTCCAAAAATATTCTGGCTTATTACCGTTCAATGAAATTAAAAGTTCTAAATATCATATAACCCCTCACCACCCACCTGTACGGTCAGGTTCATGGCACCTGGAATACAAAAATGCGTAGTTGTACAGTATTCACACCTGCCTCTAAAGCAAGAATTGAGTTTATTCATCTAATCTAGAAACCAAAGAACCTTTTTTGTGACTGGAATACATGTGGTCCATTTCCCAGAGGTGTCTGTGACTCTTTGTTGTTTCTACTGTTTCTTCTTCTTGAGGCCTGGGCTGCTATTCCAGTAGTAGAGAACCTGAGCAGCGATCACACCATTACAGCAAGAGGATATGACGTAAGTTACAGCCATGAGGGCGTCTCCAGTTTCCTGTACACCACAAAGACATGTCAGTTAGTGACCCCTTGAAGATTTCATATTCTTACCACACAGAACAAATCAGTCTGATCTGACTACAAAAATGTGGATGTTCAGACACCCACCCCCCCAAAACAACAAAAAAAAACCACACACATTGCCTTCAAAACAGAAGCATTTCTTCTAAGTTTCTGAAGTATCTTGACTTGTGGGCTTTTCCAAACATCTTGGAGATCTAACCAGATCTTCAGTGGATGTAGCTTTCTCACATACTTCAGTCCAAGATACACTTGAAAATGTTGAGATAGGGGGGGGGGTCTGTGAAGGCCATGCCATCACTTGTAGTACCTCTCAAAGCTGAGAACAGTTCTTAATGGTGTTGTCTGTTTGTTTGGGGTCATTGTCTTGCTGTGGAATACATTTGAGGCCAATCATGCGTCCCTCTGTTGGCATTACACGATAGATAAGTATCTGCCTTTATTTCTCAATATTGAGAATACCATTAACCCTGACCATATCTCCAAATCCAATGGCAGAAATGCAGCCCCAAACATTCAATGAACACTACACAATGATTCACTGTTGCCAAGGCCAAATATTTCCAAATTTGACTCTACATCTCAGACCCATTGTGGAAGTATTTTTTCTACAACCCTTCCATGAAGACCAAGTCTTGGCAGAATTCTCCGTACAGTAGATGGATGTACCTAGCTCCGTTTTCAATGGGTAATTAGCTTGATGTGTCAAGAGCTTGAGCAGCACATCTTGAAACTCCAGTCTTCTTTGAAAGCTTTTGTGTGGGAGAGACCTTGTTGGTGCAGTATAACCACATTTTGTCTTGTTATTGTGCTCAATCTTGGCAAATCAAAAAAGTGGTTCTGAACCTGACTGTGATAGCAGTTTGGTGTTCCTCAACCAGTTTTAACCCTTGTACACAGCTGTTTCAGTTAATGACTGAGCACTTGTTTAGTGTAATTGTTTGACCATACACCTGACTATAATCCAACAAAATCCCTGATTGTTCATGCGTAACAATAAGAATTGACGCTCTTTTGAAGGCAAAATGTACACAAAATATTGATGTGATTTAGATTTTTCTTTTATTGGTAGAAAACAAAAACCTTTATTAAAAAATTTCTGAAAGCATTCTATGCTTACAGTGCTTTTATCACATTTTAACAACAACACTGTATAAAAGAGAGCCGAATTTTTAAAAAATGTCAAGTTTTACCTGCACTGTAGTGAAAATACGTGCCAAGGACCCTGCAAATAGCAAAAATACAGAGATAGCAGACAACTGTCCAGTATGACCATTCCTGTAGTTGGTCCCAGCCTGAATCAACTGGAGACACAGAAAAACACACAAACGCTTGTTAATACATCTGTTAAATCCACACTTTTCATTTAAACCAGCTCACCCGTCCAAAGATGATAGCGGGCATATTAGAGGCTTGCATGGATGTGACAATGGACATGGGAGTCATAGGAGAGAGGATGGCTGCCAAGAGACCAAAGTATACGACCAAAAACCCCAAGCCTGCATTGAATCACAGCACAGTCAAGGTGTAGCAAATATTTGTCATAGTTTGTTTTTATATTTCACCTGTTTTCATCACTTAGAAACAGACAGACCCGACTCTCTGTATGAGCGGATCATATGAAAAGTAGCAAATCAAAGTACATGTGTAGCGAGAGTAGAGATTTTCAGAGTAGTCGTGTCACGGATCCTTTGACACTGCATGACTGTCTGGCCTGGATGCAACTTTCTCGTTGGCAGCAGTTTTTCATTTTATCTTCAGTCAGAACACATTTCACATGGCATGAGTCTGAATCTCAGACAGCTCAAGATATTTAGCATGCCATCCATCATAACCAGTACACACCATGTTGGTGACTGTTTATTTGGAGTCTTTGGGAATTCACACTGTGGGCTCAACATAAAACATTTTCACACCTATGCATCTGCTGCACTGGACCGGCTACATAGTCAGCTGTCTGCGTTAATTCTCTTGCATTTAAAATGAGTGCCCAGACCCACTCCTGATCACTAGATGGCACTTCGGTGAACTGCAATTCACTCCATTCCACACTGTGGCGTAGAAGCAATTCACCGTGTGTGAGATTTACAGAGAAGAAGAAGAAGGGCATTCACTCATCTGTAAATATAAACCCAAGATCGTCTGGAAAATTAACAATCTGCTTCTCCAGATTCTTATAATCAGGATGTTGTTTTTCATAAAGCTCATAAGTGACTAAAAGCCAACGCCCTTCACTGCATCTTCTCTTTACTTCTTCTGCCCCTCTGAGAGTATGGCTCTTCGTTTTGTTCTCGAGTGCTGCCTACTGCTGCCTTTCTCAGCTGAAGGCATGTGGCCAAACAAACTGATCACATTGGTTCGACGAACTACGTGAAAAAATAAAAAATTAATCGCTGCGTTTGTTGAAAACTTACGTTTTTCCCTGGCTGGTGTGTCTGTGTAAGGTCACATGATCGCTCTTGTACTTAAAATTAAAGATCCACTGCATTTAGCAGATGCATAGGTGTGTAAGGGCATTACAACTCTCCATGTTGTGTGTTTAAAACTATAGTCTTTAATGAAAACTGGTTTATTTTTGTCCAAAAATCCCATTACCCCCATTAAAGAACAATGGAGTTCTCCAGTTGTGAGTTGGGTAAAGCAAAGCAATTCGACTGTTTCACGCAGACGCCATTTTATAACTGAAAGCGAATCTACAGTGTGAAGAAGGCCTGAGGGATTGACGACAAACCTGGAACAACTGCCCAGATTTCCAATCATTGATGTTGACAAACTGGCTGAAAATACTGGTCTCATCCTGAAGGTTACATTACTAATATAGAAAGTAATGTTAATTATATTGCATTATTGCTCTGGTAATGACTCATAACCCATTTCTAAAGTGTCATACACAACAGTACGACATTGCTATTCTTGCTTTTTTTTCCAAACTACTTCTGGGTTTCTTCACACTGGATCCAGGTTTTCAGTCTTAATATGGCAACTGTGTGAATAGACTCAGTTGGTTTAAACTGTTAATGAGCTGAAAGACTGTCAGAATGCCATGGTACCTTTCATGGTGTTTCCTCCATAATGCTGTATTAGGAAACCAATAGTCACAGTTTGAAGCATGAGGAAAAGCGCTTCACCCCAGGAACTAATAACAAGGAAATATATTTGACATAGTTATGATACAAATATCTTTGTCAGTGGATGTTTCCAATGGCAATGCAGCATGGAACGCTAACAATACAACTATGTATGTGTATGGCTATAAATAGAAATACCTGAAAGGGAAACTGTTGGCAATACTGTAGGCCATGGTCCCTGTGATGGCAAGTAGCTCCAGCAGCACTGAGTTAAAGCTCAGACCCTCAGCACTCTTGGCACCCATCAGTTTTAGGATTTGAGGTAGCTTTACTGTAGATCCACAAACATTAATACATAGATGTTTAATTAATTCTGTTTTTTTCTGTAGCAGTGGTGATAAATGTTTACCTAATACAGAGCCAAGGATGATCCCAATTCCCAATCCTTTGCTGATTACGACCTTCAGACAGTCAACTGTAGACAATCACAAACAAGACCAAGTCAAACTTTATATGCAAACTCTAAAAAGAAAAGAACAGCTACTAAGACAACTAAGTGAGGTTTTGTATACTGTAGTTGAGTAGACGCTTTAAACTTAGTTACTATGAGATCTATCAGAGCATGTAGGTTTGACACCATTTACGGAAACACCCGATGATTACCGATTAAGAAAAGCAGGGTCCAGTAAGAAAACACGTAGTCACAAGTTCGAACAAGTGAAACGAAATATATTAGCAGTATTAAATGATTTAAAAAAACGCATTGTACCTAAGCAAGAAAGTTAACTGAATAATATATAAGTGTCATGTTATCCTAAATTCTTTTTGTCACCGATGTGCTCTTTTTCAACGAATTAATACGAAACTGTGAGCCTACCATGCAGAAGATTAAACTGTAAAAAGAATTCATCGTAACATTTTTCTGGCATTAAATAATTAACGAGAATATCTTTGAAAGGATCCATGAATGATGTTTCTGCAACTGCTTCCGATGCCGCCATGTTTGCAAACGTCAAATAATGTCACGTGATTAAAGAGCGTCTACGCAAAGTCGAGGACCAGAGGACATTTGGCAAGCCGAATTAAAGATTAATGTAAGAAAATTGCTTTTCATGCTACTGTGTTTCTGGCATATCGGGTTCTTTGAGACGTTTGATGAA
This sequence comes from Danionella cerebrum, assembly GCA_007224835.1. Classification (NCBI taxonomy): domain Eukaryota; kingdom Metazoa; phylum Chordata; class Actinopteri; order Cypriniformes; family Danionidae; genus Danionella; species Danionella cerebrum. The sequence goes on along the minus strand of SRMA01024855.1, from coordinate 44,329 downwards.
TAAATGCAAAAAAGTAATAGCAGCCAATTGAAACCTATAAAAACGTCCTCTTTTTTGGGGCGAATGACAACTCATATGTTAATTGCCATCTTCTGTACAGGAGTGTTTAACATGAGATTATTTGGCTCCACTATAAAATAATAATAATACAAATAATAATGCCACCAAACATTATGTATCCATTTTTTATTAAATCATTATAAATGTTAACGTGATTCCACTATTGATTCACGTTTGAATCAATGATTGTTTTGATGTTGACAATATGATTTTTGCAAATTGAGCACAGCATTTTGTGTTAGTTTGTAAATTTGAAAAAAATAAAAAATAAAAATAAAAAAACGAATCAAACAATCACTCAAAACGAGTATTTTGTGCAAGTGTTTTAGAAGTTTGAGAAATGCAGCTGTAATTTCTGTAATGTAGAAAAAAATGTAAAATTGAAAAACATCATTTTTTTTGGTGTGCTTTATTGCAGCTTTTTAGTATTGACAGAGCTCCAGATTTATTCTTAAAACATGGGATATAAGGGTGTATTAATGTATGGCAAAGAAAATTACATAAAAACACAGAAGGCAAAAAATGTTACGTATTGGTCATGTTGCCTTTTACACTTTGTTCGACTAATTGTTAACTCGGCCTGCCAAATCAGTGTCAGTGGTTTGTCCATGCGACTTTCCGTAAAGTTCTGAGCGCTAAAGAAAATATACATTTTCTACTGTAGTTGTTAGTTCTGTGAGTATTATGCTAGTTTTCACAAGGCCAAATGTTCACGCCTCGGTCTGTAAGAAAATGTGAGTCTTTCGTCAGTTCTGAAATTTCAGGTCATCCGTACTCTCTGACAGTGCTGAAGGAGGGTTACTGCACGGCTCAAGCCGATGGTTCGTTCAGGGCTGACGGAACCATCACTTTAATTACCGGACCACAGACCATTCTAGTGGACACTGGTGGTCCATGGGACCGAGACTTCCTCGTGGCGAAGCTTAAAGAGAGGGGTATGACTCCAGACAGCGTTGCTGTGGTAGTTGGAACCCACGGTCACTCTGACCACGTGGGCAATTTAGGCTTGTTTCCCTGTGCCAAAATAATCGTTGGATGTGACATAAGCATGGGAGATAAATACCTGCCAAACCAACTGGCTGAGGGAGAACCTTACCCTATTGATGATTTCGTAAGTTACTATTATGTATGTATGTATGTACAAGCAGATACATTTTACTAAATAGCGCGTGCGTGGACCAATTTCGTTATTTACACGAAAGGTTTGAATGATTTTTGAAAGTTGTCTGTGCAGTGAACAAAGTTCAATGGTTTTTTTAATGGTTTTTTTTTTTGTGTGTGTGTGTGTGTGGCTCAAGATGGTTCAATTGACCCCTAAAAAATGTAGGCGGGAAACAATGAATGACAGCTACGCTGAGAAAGATGGTTTACGCTGCCTTCATTCAAATTCCTGAGAAGTAGCTCTCAAATTAATGTTTATAATTATAAAATGGGTTGTACAAAACTAGAGCTCTGAACCCACGGCCGTGTGTGTGCATGTGCACCCTCTCACTGACTATCATGGCAGCATCCAGGTCATCCTCATGGTTGCCTTATATTAGCCTAATGGTAGTAGGCGGTGTCAAGCAAACTTGTGCAGACAAATCGTAGACAACTGTGAGAGATGCTAAATATCTTGACATGCTAAATATCTGGAGCTTTCTGCAATTCAAGACTCATGCCATGTGAAATGTTTTCTGCTAAAAATAATAACCTGTAACCAAGTAGAAAGCAACAGGAAGTTGGGGATGAGTTACAAAAGTAAACACAGCAATATCAACAATGTCTTCTTTTAAAAAAAAGGGCTTCTTAGAATCCCTAGGGGAAGAAATTATATGTTTTTTCAGTTTATACTGTTGTTCAATTCTTACTCTTTGTCTTCTAGGTATCCATCATTCCTACCCCAGGTCACATGGGCAGAGATGTCAGTGTCTTGGTGAAGGGAACATCAGAGGGTTTGGTCCTGGTTGCTGGGGACCTGTTTGAACGTTGTCATGATGAAGATACTTGGAAAGAGCTGAGCGAGAATCCTCAGAAGCAAGAGGCAAGCCGGCAGGTTGCTTTACAGATGGCTGATGTCATCATTCCTGGACATGGACCTTTATTCAGAGTTCACAGGGAATAATGGCATAGATGAAGAACAATCCTGAATGTTAACAGAAGAAACCATGGAACTTTCCGAACAAGGAAGGCTTATCAATATTCGCCCTTATGATTTTCAAATGTATTCCAGAGCCATAATAATACATTACAAACAATACAATCAATAAAATGATACAAATATTGAACAGTCTTGTAGGCAGGGGCATGTCTTAGTTCTTAGTTCTAAGCCATACCTTGGCTTGGTATGGGCTAGTTCTTTTCGCCATGGTTCGCCTTTGTGTTTACATCAACTCAAGGTATTGGCTCTGAGTGATGTTACTCAAGGCACGTCCCTCCTCTACGCAAACTACATGTGATGTTGACACTGAAGGTGGAAAAGATGAGAGCTGCACCACTCTCTTGCTTTCTATAGCTAGCGCTCTGGCTTAAATGGTCACACAAGCTGAAGTTTCTTTCCCTTAGTCCATCTACGTTCATATATTGCTTCTTGCCAATCCTCGATTGGCTGTCCCTGCAGTTAGTTGATTTGCATTTTCGAATCTGTTTTCAACACAGTAGACACCTGAGTTCGGTTAACGGAGACTTGCTCCATTCTAATGGGATCTGGATCAATAGTATCCAGCTGCAGTCTCATCCCGTGACCACCAGTGTGAGATCAGACGGGAGATGTCTGAGTCTGCGCGAAGGAAAACGCCAGCAAATGGGAAGGAGACCTATCTGCAACTACCAATCAGTCATTCTGGAACCGGATAGACTTAAACATATTTAAAGCATCTACAAACCCAACTAGTACAATATAAAGTTCTTTACCAAATTCATTACACAGACCAAAGAATGTTTCAAATGGGTTTCTCTGACTGGACTAATAATGAAGTTACACGCTCTCTGGTCATGTCCACTAGTTGGAAATTCTGGCAAGGAGTCTGTGGACAGCTTTTGTTAACGGTGAACCGTCTCATCACACCAAACCCAGTACTGTGTTTATTAGGTGACCTAGATAGTACACGGTTAGAACTCGAGGTCAACACATCTGCTCTACACAGACTGCTCTGCTCTTCGCAAAGAAAACTATTGTTATGAACTGGAAAACTAAATAGAAACTATCCATCACTCAGTACAATAACATTCGAATTAACAGAAATAATTGATAGCCTCTCTCCTTAGTAATGTCCCTGGTCCTCCCAATGATAGTTAGAGCGTTTCAGCTTCGGGATAAAATTGGTTGTGTTAAAATTTTAACAATGTAAAAAAAATTACCGTAATCTTAGCTCACTTTTTGTATTTGATTTATTATTTGTACATCGGACATTGTGATCTCCTTGCACTGTTGTAGAAGTGATCATTCTGAAGTGTTTTGAATATTTATATGTATATGTGAGCTCTATGGAGCTGTCAGTGATGCCATAAATTTCTCTAGAATGTTTCATCCTGAAGATAATTTTGTTACCTATTTTCATTTACTTTCAGTGGGCATTATAAGTCGATGGTAAATTTCAAACGCACTCTAGAGCCTGAAGTGCAAATGCCTTTTCACAGTGTTTGGTATGTTCTTACGCAGACTGGTAACCTCCACATTTGTGGTCTTTTTGAAAGCTCTATGAGGTTCTTTCTCAGTTTGAGTTAGTTTTACAAAGTTAGACATATAGCAACTGAGTTTGGGCGTTTTTGCAAAGTGTGGTGGTTGTAGTTCGAACAGTCTTGAAGGAGATGCATATAGACTTTTTTGGTACAAAGCCAACTTTTACAAACTATCAAAAATATTTCCAAATGTAATATGAATGCAGATATAGGAATACAACAGTTGTAATGTGTTAATAATAAATTACTGTTAACGTTTCTTTTTTTTTCTTGTAAGTGATAATGATGCCCCCTCTGGCAGATTTAGGTATATTTTTTGGAATCTTGTCTCATGCAGAAACCATTATTGCACACAGTAACTCTATAACATACAGAAGATAATAATAATAACAAAATTTATTTGGGCAGGGATTATATTTCATAGATTGGAGGGTTGTTAAAAACAAACTAACTGCTTTTTGAGGCAGAATTTGTATTGGTTGGTTGGTTGATCACATACATATGAAAGAAACAGTCGAGGTGCATCTGGGAGATAAGTTCTTTTAAAGTGGAAAAACTGATGCATCAAATACAATGTTTATGACCCACAGTACAATTATTGACAACAAAGCATTAACTCAATTTTTATTTACTTTTGACACATGATTGTTCGAGAACTTACATTTGATGTCAGATGCTATAATGTCACGTAGTATTGGGGTCAGAGTTTTTATACAATAGATAAGGAAACTGCATATAATGCAATGCCACGGGTCAAATGTTACATAATGCCAATGATGATGTTTCCCAACATGCATTTCTGTAATAGAATGCAAGCTTCTGTTGATGTGGTAACAGTTGTGATAAAACTTAACTTCTTTCAGTTGCAGTTATAACTTCTTCCATTATCAATAATTAATTAATTACAAATCTTCACATATTTGTACTTTGACCTATTTGCCAATTGGTTTGAGATAAGTTACCATCTCCAAAGAATATACAATGAGCTTCGTCAGAGTTTCCGCCTGATAGTTTATTGATTTTCTGATATGTGTGTGGGAAGCGCATTGTAAAGCTCAAAGTTCAAATAAAACCATAAGCCTCTGAAGCAGAAAGCAAGCTTTTCACCATTTAGAGTTCAGTGTCATTTACAGTAATCACACTAGAGCACATTTGATACATGCCAATTACTTACTTTTGTGTTCCTCCAAAATGTAAAACACTTTGGTTTATCAAGAAATCTTCTTTATGAGGAATGTGTTGGCAAATTAAAGTGCAACCTTTTAATGGCCACCATTGAATGATAATAAAATGACATCAGCAATGTAGGCGTGTTAGTCAGGTCACAAATAGTATTTATAATGTGTCTCCAAACCAGTTGAAGACTCAAGAACTAAGACCACCGTGTTATTTTCTTGAGCGTGAATACCACCAGGTTTACAGCATGTGTACGGGAAAGTGCGCCAAATTTATTGGCATCAGTCTCTATCCGCTGGCAGTTGTGTCCGTTATCAGCAACATCTTTCTGTTCTTCCCTGATTTTAAAACCGTTTACTCTGCGGAGGATTCACAGGGACTTTACCGGCTCACAGATGAGATCAAATACATGGGAGGTCTTCTTGGAGGTGGCATCCTGGTGAGAAACGTCTAGATAAGTCATTCCTATTTCTACAATATTTAGCTGAAAACAAGAGTTAGAGATCACCCATCAGGTTTTCTGAAAAATAGCAAATGCTTAGTTTTTATTTCTACTTTGTTTAGGTGCTTCTCCCTGCCATTCACATTCATAGCACTGGGAGGAAAGGGTGTTGTGGAAACCGGTGTGGGGTGAGTTGTTCTGTAATTTAAGTGAAAATGCACCCAAAAAATATAACGTGCTTTACATACTTAACTGAACTGATCCTTGCAGCCTGCAAAAACAATATACACTCACCGGCCACTTTATTAGGTACACCTTGCTAGTACTTGGTTGAACCTCTTTAGCCTTAAACCTCCGTGGCATAGATTCAACAATGGAAACATTCCTCAGAGAGTTTGGTTCAAATTGTCATAGCATCACCAAGTTTCTGCAGATTTTTTGGCTGCTCATTCCCCGTTCCACCACATTCCAAAGGTGCTCTGGTGAGATCTGGTGACTAAGGAGAACATTTAAACATCATTTGAACTCATTTTCATGTTCAAGAATCAGTCTGAGATGATTCACGCTTTATGACATGGCGCGTTGTCCTGCTCGAAGTAGCCATCAGAAGATGGGTACACCATTGTCACAAAAGGATGGACGTGGTCACCAACAATACTGCCATGTGCCATTGACTAATGGGTACTAACGGGCCCAAAGTGTGCCAAGAAAATATCCAGCACACCATTACACCACGAACACCAGCCTGAACCGTTGATACAAGGCAGGATGGACCTGTGCTTTTATGTTGTTGATGCCAATTTCTGATCCTACCATCTGAATGGCGCAGCAGAAATCGTGACTCATCAGATCAGGCAACGTTTTTCCAATTTTCTACTGTCCGATTTTGATGAGCCTGTGCGAAATGTAGCCTCAGTTCTCTGAGTGGCACCTGATGTGGTCCCCTGCTGCTGTAGCCCATCCGCCTCAAGGTTTGACGTATCGTGTGTTCAGAGATGCTCTTTTTTCATACCTTGATTGTGTTATTGTTGACTTTCTATTAGCTGGAACCAGTCTGGCCATTCTACTCTGACCTCTGGCATTTGCCCCTTCCAATCAATGGATTTTTTTCTTTTTTTTTGGACCATTCTTTGTAAATTCTAGAGATGGTTGGGCATGAAAACCAGCCCGTCTGTCACCAACATCCACGCCAAATTCAGTCACTTAAATCACATTTCTTCCCCATTCTGATGCTCGGTTTGCAGCATGCATTGAGTTGCTTGTGATTGGATGAGCAGTTGGACAGGTGTACCTAATAAAGTGGCCAGTAAGTGTATACATTTTTGTGTTTTCTTTGGGCACTTATAACTTTTCTTTTACCTCATGTAGTTAAAAAAGAATCTAATCAAACCATGGTAACATATTAAGGTAAATAATAACATAATTTAAAGCATATTTACCAATTCAGTCTAGCTCTGTTCACTATTTTTCTAGAAATTGGCACAACTAAAAATAAATACAGGTCAACTCGAACCACTACAAACAAGCTCTTTGTGGTGGGGTTTCAAATCAAAGTCTTGCTGTCACTTCTGAATATAGCTCTGTCACTAAAATAAAAGCTTTCAAATATTGAAATCATTTAAGTCCCTCAAATATAAATAAAAAGAAAAATCAAGATGCAAGTTCAGTTTCTGGGAGACACGTTGTTTTGGTACACTGACGTTAAGCAATTTGTGAACATATATTCGAAGGTTCTTATTTGTGGTGTTTTGTGGTCCTTTAGATGTGTCTGTCAATACTCTTTGCTTCACTTGGTGTGATTGGTGCAACATACAGTGGTGCAGTAGCTCTGGTTGCATTGCTTCATGGACCTGTCTGCAAGGTTGTAGGTGGAGACTGGGAAAGACCATTCTACAACTAGTAAGAAAGTTACAAAATTCCCAAGAAACAATTGCCAAAAAATTCATTTTCCTAAAATGGCTTTCAGTTTTAATCCAAATTTAAAGAACGGTTCAATGATGATGGTAGAACTAATGATAGGCTCAATGTTTATCGTGCAGTACTGAAAAATACTTGGAGAACCCTGACATCTGGAGTGTATGTGAAGAGCCAGCAAACATAGTGGAGTTTAACTTGGGTCTGTTTGCCATCCTTCTGGTGACGGCCTGTTTGGAGCTGCTGCTGTGTGTGTCCCAGCTCATCAACGGCCTTTTCGGCTGCATCTGCGGGACATGCAATCACAAAGAGGTGCGTTGTTATTGACAATCGAGGCTTGAGTCGTAAGAGCCATGCTGTCATTGATTAACCGCGTTTATTACTGACCAAGACGCTTACATGGTCTCGGTTTATTGAGGTGCTGATTGGCTCTTATCGTTTCAGGTTGCATAACATCAAAACGACTGCAGAGCAGACACCAAACTGAAGTTATTGACTGTTGGTCATTAGTAAAAACTGAAGTGGCCTCTGAAGAACGTACTCCACATATTCATTTGTACCATTGATTTAATAGAGAAAAAGCATACCATTTCTCCCTTGCTGTGTATAAATGTAAATATTTTAGGATGTGTTTAGTTTTTCTAGTCTTATGTTTTATTAAATTATTCAGAATACTTTAAAAAACATCTGGTTGATATGTTAAAACAGTTTGCATGGTAACTCTCAGGTTAGCATTTGAATTTTATTGTTTGAAAATCACATTAGATGTATTTTTTTAAATTCAGATATACTCAAAATATACAATGTTGGTTGTAGTTGCTTAAATAAAACACACACAACTGCATTTTGCAGTTATAATTGGGTTTTAGTCTGGAATTACCATGCACAGTGTGGAAAATAAGTATTTGACCCCTGTTGATTTTGAATTTTTGCCCACAGCCACAAATGTTTATGGTATGTTTATTTCACTATGAAATGTCTGAGAAAACTGGTTGTGTGCATTTGCATGTGAACCAATGAACCAATCCCATTCCAAAATCCCAACCATGAACAAGACCTGAGAGCTGTCCGTGGAGGCCTGGGATGAAAACAAAGGCAGGAATGGGCTGCATGAGCATTGCCGACAACTTGGTGAAAAGGTGATAAATCAATTTGGTCAGATTATCCTAAAATATCTCAGTCTGAGAGCTTTTAAACAAAATTCAGATGACCAGTATATCAATTAGAAACCATACCAGAACCAGAATCTTTTCAATTATCCTAAACGAAGCTGGTTCTCCAAGAAAACAATTGGTAAAAGTACTCTCTTAAGGTAAACAGTTTTGTTTACAGAAGTAATTTCAACTCTTTTTTTCATATTAAAAGTGTAGCATACAAAAAAAGCACAAAAACTTTATTGACTTGCCTTTACTTATAAAAAGGGTCCACTTTGTTACAATTAACGTTAAAAATTTATGTAGTGCAATTAAATGAATGTAGTGCATGGGAGAGTCAAATACTCTTATTTTTAAGTAATTTTGTTTCAATAACTTTTAGTTAAATTCAGCTGAAGAAAAAGAAAGCTACCCCATAAAGAGGGCAGAACTGAAGAGCTGAGCACTCACCATAAAGCATTTCCTGAATCTAGCGATGAGACAGCATCACTAGTCTGAGCTGAGGCACGTCGTCAAAACACAGACGGTGAGTGTCATTTTAACACAAAAGAGGATTTCTTTACATTGACCAATCTACACTAAATTTGTATGTATGGCTTACTTGCTTAGGGACAAATGTTTGATATTGTCTTTTTAACCGAATTTCAAGGAAGTAAACAATCAACTTTAAAAAAATTCTACAAAATTATTTAATTTGTTTCATTCCATTACCAACATATTTAGCATTTTAGCAATATTTAGCAAAAGCATTGCAGTATCGTATTGCAAAAAGGTTGGATCTCTTTTAAGGTTGACATTTCACAGTGAAAACAATGTTACTTGTATTGTACATTTAGTCAATCTTGACCTTGAAGTTGTGTTGAAACGTAACCCTTTTGAGCAGGAGGAAACTTCCAGACTCACACTTTCACAACTCATTCTAAACCTGCAATCTACTTCCCTGTGCAAAAGCTCATTCATTTTGACAGCTAAACATGAAGTTGCTGTAATTGATGTTGTAATGTAACGGAACACAGCTAGTCTTTCGTCTAGTGTGGGCATTTTTACCTCCTGTACAAGAAATGCTAGTTAAAAACATAGATAGACTTGGCTTAAAGAGGTTCCGTTGGTGCCGTGACCCGGATCTAAATGTAACACTAGCTTAGCCTGTAGGTAGTGGTGGACAGTAACAAAGAAAATGTAATTCATTACTGTACTTAAGTTGCTTTTTCAAGTATCTGTACTTAAGTATTTTAATTTGGGGAGACTTTTTACTTTAACTTCACTACATTTCAAAGTCAAATATCTTACTTTTTACTCAACTACTTTTTGGGAAATCAGTTGTTCCTTTATATTAATGTGTGGATAAAAAAAACTATGCGTTGTGTGGAAACTGCAGACGAGAGCTGTAGCGTTACTGCTTTCTAGATCCACAGCTCCGACTCAAACCAAGCGCAAAAGCAACGCCCCTAAAGTTGAAGAGCTTACCTTTAGTTGATCTAAGTTCATCTATTGGTTGTTGCCCATGATTGACACGGCTGTCTCCCTGTCATTCTGTTTGAGTGACGTGCTGTGCAGCTGTTGGCGGAACCTACATTCCTTCAGGTGTTCAATCCGCGTTTCACACAACAAACTACCGAATGCTGCTCGCAGGTTGAGTCCTGTTTGATAACAGACTTTAAAAGACGTTTAATTTACCCTTTAAATCTCTTTATCAGAGCCGGCCCTCCCTATAAGTGAACTTAGCAGCTGCTAAGAGCCCCTCCAAAGTAAATATTTGGTGGTGGCGGGGTTGTGGTCAGGAGGCATTCATTTTATTAATTAATTCATTCATTTTCATTTAGGGTATACATTAGACTGTATACGTTTCATGGTTTGTGGGGACAATGCTTAATTAAATCGATGTAAGGTACCGCCACAAAATTTCCTGCTTAGGGCCCCCGAATGTACAGGGTCGACCCTGCTCTGTATGTGATAAAAATTGCGTCCAAGTGGCACAATGTGAATAAAATTAAACATAAGAGACTTCTTTAGACGAGACAAACTTCAAGTTACTCAAAGAGATGCATAACATTTCCGTTTCAAACATGTGAAACTGACACCACTGCTGTCTCTGACACCTTTCATCAGCAGCACTGTTAGTGTCATGAATTTTTTTTATTATAAATAACAAAGGCTTATTGTTGATGTCAAAAAGATGCACTTTTCGTTGTTTATATTTTTCAGGTGTTATTTGTGTGTTGAAAAGAAGCAGTATTTAAAAAAACACCAACAAAAAATGGTTATTAGATATAAATATTTGTGATATATGTTTTGTAGATTAAAAAGGGGTCAGGGGATGCTCAGATACAGTAAAAAATAAAGTAAAAAAAGAACCCTATATAGCCAAGATAATTTCATTACAGCCACTGTGTAACAGAGTCCTGTGCTTTTTACTGTCTAAAAACATTTCAACTTGAGAAAAAAAATCACTGTTACAGCATTAGTTTCTGCTGCTTTCAGAAAAAGATTCTACTACATTCTACAAACTACATAAAATTGAGAACATCTGTAAATAGAAATCTGAAGCCCCCGAATGACACCCACACAAGCACAGGAAGAATGTACAAAAGCCTCCCATGAATCCACCCAAAGCCCTCAAACCAGTGACCTTATACTGAAAGGCCACAGTGCAACGAGCTGCGACACTGTGCAACATAACAAACTTGCATTTACCACAAATTTTCAAAAGGAAATGTGGTAAATATTTGCACACTTTTGTCAACAATAATCAAGAACTAGTACTTTGGATACTTAAGTACATTTTAAGGCAAATACTTTCGTACTTTTCCTCAAGTGAAATTCGTAAGGGAGCACTTTTACTTAATAGTAATATTTTACCTAGCGTATCTCAACTTTTACTCAAGTCCTTGCTTTGTGTACTTTGTCCACCACTGCCTGCAGGTTTACACTCACCTGGTTCAGGCATACTTTCACCTAATATAGCACATTAATATGGTTTAATTCCTACTGTATGGAGCAAGAAAGGGATATTTAAATGTATTGTATTGTAAGTAAACCTTAGTACTTCTGCACTTGAAGCACACTCTGGCTGTTGGCATTATTAGCATGCTGGTTCGTTGCTAGAACTGCTAAAACTACAAGCTATCATATCTTTCTTTGTCCATCCAGGGTTGTTAAGGTCTAGCCAAGAGGAAGGCTCCAAAGAACCGCAATGGCAAATCCAACAGCTTTGAATTCTACTATTAAAGCACAGCAGAATTTTTTTTTTGTTGGTGTGTATTCAGCTATTTTCCTAGCTGGGCTGATTCTCAATCTCACAGCTCTTGTGATTTTTTTTCGTATCTCCAAGCCTCGGTCGCATACCACCATGTATATGATTCACCTAGCTTTTGCTGATGTTCTTCTGGTTTGCACTCTTCCGGTTCGAATCTACTACCACACAGGTCTTGGGCGGCTGGATCAGAGTCTCTGTGAGTTTTCCGGTCTTGTGCTGCTATGCAACATGTACGGCAGTATCTTTCTCCTCATGTGCATAAGCTTCGACCGTTGTGTAGCAGTCTGTTTCCCGCTCTCTTCTCGCATACGCGAGTGCCGTAAGAAGGCGTGGTGTGTTTGCTTGGGAATATGGATCCTAACTATTGGCGCTAGTATACCCACATATTTCCGGGACAATCATAGCAGGAATTCCACTCTTTGTTTTGGAAGTTTTCCTACGTATGCGACTAAAACGGTTGCTGTTAGTTCCACTCTCATTTTCGGGTTTGGGATCCCACTAACCATCATGGTTGTGAGCTCATGGGGGCTCATTTGGGCAATAAGTAAAAGCACAGCTGCACAGAACAGTGATCTAGTAAACAGTGGACGGATTAAAAGGATGATATCAACCAACCTGGCAATATTTCTACTCTGTTTTATGCCTTATCACGTTATGCTTGTGCTGCTTCATTTCTATGAAGAGGATTCCATGGCAATGATAAAGGCCTACAGATACAGTCTAATGGTGGCTTGCCTCAATGCAGTGCTAGACCCACTGGCGTACTACTTCACAACAGAGACGTTTAGAAGACAAATGGATGTTCAGACTGTACCCAAAACTAGGCCAACGAACAGTCACAGCTCAGATGGAAACATTCGCTCTTGTGTACCATTCGTGTAATCACATTCGACAGCCCACGCCTTCAGCTTTCTGGACCAGTGCTATCTTAATTCCTGTAACTAGCACAAACAAGCGTGAGCGAGTGAGACAAGAATGTCTTCAAAGTGTCAAGTCTGTTCACATGTAAAGTCTTTTTTGAGGAAGTTACTGTATGAGTCATTTAACCACAAATTATTTTGTGTTTAAAAAGGAAATGGGCATGAATTAAAGTGTTTTGTTATGATGTAAGGTTGTTCTAATAAAAACCATAAATCATTTCCGCAGTTACTTCCATTTAAACCCTACCGAGTACCTCTGGAGAGACCTAAAAATGGCAGTCCGCCAAACTTCACCATCCAACCTGACAGAACTGAGCAATGGCAGAGCATCCCCAAATTTGCTAAAATGTGAACGATTTTAATATTTTTTTCTGTCAAAATTTTACGCTGTGTGGACATTAACGAGGAAAAAAAATAATGTGAATGATTTTAGCAAATGGTTGTAATATAACAAAGAGTGAAAACATTTAAGGGAGTCTGAATAGATTCCATACACGCTGGAATTATTTAAGGCCTCTACACACTGATCCGAATTGAGATTTGCACAGATGTTCGGGTGGTTTCTCAGCTGGGTGCTCTTCGTCTGGGTCTTAGACTGTAAAAAATATTTTTTACAGGGGCTCATATGAAGCTTTTTTCGAGCTGGAGAGGAGGTTGAAATTGATGGCTTCACATGCGTACATGTGACTTCCTGTTAAGGATGGACTCGTTGTGGTTTCAGAGCTCCGCCTCGAGTCTTGCTCACACACGCCCGTTTCACACGCAGTCTGCTGTATACTTATTTTGTCGTTTTAAAGAAGAATTTGAGAGCAAAATTTGATCATTGGTAGTGTAAAATATCTTTTTCATGTCGTGATAACAAAGGTAAGTCAGCTCTGTTCTCATTGCGGTCCGTCACATCGTCCAGCCTAGTTTTTTTGGGGGGGTACAATTGAACCATCGTGAACCACACGAAAATAAACTTGAGCCAAGAAAAAAACTATTGAAGTTTGTTCACTGCATAGATAACTATTAAAAATCATTAAAACTGTTTGTGTAAATACTGTACTTTCTGAGGAAATAATTTTTAAGTTCAGCTTTTTGCCATAGACTTGTATTGGGTGGTAATCATTCTGCAGCCAGGGCCATGGGGGTGGTTGCTACGGTTTTGCTTCACTCTGCTGGCCATGTGAGACACACTTAGTCTGGGTTGAGGAAATATTGATGCAATGACGCTACCTGGCTGAAGATGGTGTTTGCGGTACAACAGGGTAAACAGGAAAGAAGAAGACAACGTCAGAGAAGAATTTAAAGCATACATAGAAAAAAATCATGGATGTTGAGCAGTTTATTCTGTTGGTGGCTGATCACAGGGAGCTGTTTGATAAAAATGTTAAGAAAAGAGAGGATTTCTTTCCTTTTTTCTTTATGATGTCGCTTTAAAAATGTAGGATGAGCGCCACCAAGTGGCTCTTGTAGATCCTACTATTGTCATCCAAAGAGCCAGCTTTCATTGGTCGTTCTCTTTGCGAAAATTGGATCCGATATGGCAATCCGAATCTAATTTGGTCAGATGTGTGACCTCATGTATCAACTTGCATAAACACACCTGATAGTTGACACGATGTCAACCCAACATTTAACTTGTTCCATGCCTCTACACACCAATACAAGTTTTTGATCTGAAGTTTTGTGTGACAACGGGCCCCCATTATGGGTTCCAATGGGAAGTCATTTATCTGACCGAACTGTACCGAGGGGTGCCAACAAAAAAAAGTTTCTGAGTTTCATTCCACAGTATCAAAAGTTTCATCCCACAGTTTCACAGGGACTTCACTCAGGAAACAGGAAAGAAATAATGTGCCACTAATCCTCTCTTTTCTCCACAATTTAATCAGCCACCAACAGTATAAACCGCTCGACATCCATTATTTTTTCTATGTGTTCTAGCATTTCTTCTCTGTCATCTACTCCTTTCCTGTTTCTTTATGTGCCGCAGAGACCATTTGTTGTACCGCAAATGCCATCTTCAGGCAGGAAGCATCATTGCATCAATATTTTCTTGAGGCAGACGAAGAGCACCCTGCTGAGAAGCCATCCGAAGATTTGTGCGAATCTCGAAGTGGAACGGTGTGTAGAGGCCTTAATGTTCAATAAAGTACCCTTTGCCAAGCTTAGATTCATACATTGTATAATATTATTTTATAGTTTAGTTTATTGTATTTCATGCAACTTGTTTTTTTAATAAGTAGGGAACCTGTGCACCAGTAGATATATAGTTCTAGAAACACTCCGGAGTGTTTGTAGTAGCTGCCAAAATCAAAACGTTCTCTTCACAAACTAATCCCATCACATGAGAACCACATGACTACAGTTATTTTGTTTTTACTGCAGTGTTTTTCTGTCATGCTGCTGGAGATTTTAGGCCAGCCATTAGGATTTTTGGTACCCTTTCTATTATTGAGTTGACTATGGGTCATTATGGCCGGACAGCAGCAGAAGAAGAGATTGTGGCGTGCTTCAGTGGAGTGTGCCCGTCCCGCAGCTCAAAAGAACAATACTGAAGCCTGGGGAGAGGGCATGGGTGGAGGAAGGGGTGGGAAACTAGCAGATAATAGTAGTTCTCCCACTGTGAAAACACTTTAAAACTCAGATTTCTCTGCCATTGTAGTAGATTTACCATCCTCCAACTTCTAGTGTCCTCTGTCTTTGTTGTGATGGTGACCACCTTATTCTTGTTTCAGATTTTAAACTATTTTCTTTCAGCAGTTTCTCCAAAATGAGAAAAAATGTGTTATGCCAGAACTGTTTAAATTTAGTGCTCATAAATATATATTTAGAATAGTTTTTCCCCTTAAGTCTCTTTTTATCACGTATTTTTGGATCTCACAGCCGTTCAATGTTCTTTGGTTTTATTTCAAGTTCAAACATTGTTTTAACAGTATTTAACTTTAAACCCCCTATAAGTCAAATACATTTCAATCACATCACTTTTATTGATGGACTTGTACTCTATAGAGATTTCCATGCACAGAATGAATGGACACGTACATGTCTTTGTATGTATACACAAATCTAGCTAATGCTATTAGAATGCAGCCTGATTGTTTTGAACACTAGTGAAATACTCATCACTTTTGACCCCCGTGCCTCATCTCTGGGCACCAGCACTAATGGCACCGTGCGTGGAACGTGGGATCTGAGCTGGTTAATGGGCCAAACCTGAGACTGTGGGAATCTGCTGCAGAAAGCTCCGAGTTTTGTTATGCTAATCTGGGTGGGTGGAGGTTTGAGGGGGCGCTTGAGTACATGTTAAACGAGGTTAAGTGAGCCTGTGTGCCACACTACACCACCACAGACTGAACTTTCTGAGAGAAACCGACTCGTGGGAAAGTTTCTGAGCCAACACAACGGGATCATGACGGCCTCCAACATCGGGAACGCTCCAGAGAAGAATATCAACACCAAAGAAGAGCGAAAGGTACAAAACAACATTCAATTCCTTGTTTTACGAGTCTGTGCAAGTTTAGGAACATTTGAAAGTTTTTTAATTGTTGAATATGAGTGTGCGTGTTGGAAAGATGTGTATAAACACATCTAACAGCCTAATATTACTTTTTAGTCTGCTCACCTTAGGCCAACTTTTTTATTATGTTTAAAAACGTCAGACAACAAGTGAATTTAATTTCCTGTTAACACATTGTTTCCTAGTTAAAGTTTGGCAGAACTATGAACTCTGCATTAACGTGAACATTAACTATTCAACATCGTTCTAATATCACTGTGGTAACTATCATCAGTAACTATTGAATTTAGTCATAATTCTTAAAATTATAAGTGGATTTTAGCTCCAACTCCTAAAAACTATTAATAACTGTCCATTTTAGTTTTAACATAAAAACTACCAGTAACTGTTGATTTTAGTTCTAACACCAAAAAAAAAACTATCAATAAGTGTCAACTTGAATTCTTATCAGTAACCATTGATTTTTGTCATAACTCTTACCTAACTACCAATAACAGATTAGTAACAATTATAACTCCTAAATCACTGCGAGTAATCATTGTTTTTGGATTATTTATGGTACTAAGAACAAGTTTTTCTCCAAATACACCAAACTGTCTTCACCAATCCCAACTCAGTTGATCCAAGGAGTGTGATCGATGAAGTATAACCTCAGCAAGCCCTTATTCAATGCATTATTACGCTGTATAGCTGGCAGGGAACTACTGAAATGTTACCAAATATTTCAACCTATTTTCTCATTGAACTTCTAAAGAGAGACTGCGTAGTTCTCAGAGAACTACTTAGAATCTGGAACAGTATCTTTGAGTGAAAAACAGAGAAGTTCTGAATAATTTCTAAAGAATTACCACATCTTGATACCTGTAACAAAGACACACGTCTACAGAAGTTCCAAGATATCCACCATGGCCAGGACCAAAGAGCTCTTCAAGGCGGTCAGGGACAAGGCTGTAGACCCTTGAATGGGCTGAGTGATGTTGCTTGGACATTGCTTTGGGTCAAACATGAAACAAAAAACTGAGAGCATTGTAATTGTGGGCCTGTCAATCAATTTTGGTCAGAGGGCGAAGAAGGGGATGAAAGCATTGTTCTCGAAACTTTTTCTACATTTTTTCAATCGTGGAACTATTCACAGAAATCAGACTTCTATATTTTAGAGTTGACCCTCTACTTCACTGTCAGTCACATGGTTCACACACACACACACAGACTCCCCGTGATCCCTTCTGTCTCCTGGATCTCCAGAACGTTGCAGTGTTTCGTCTGGCTTCTTCATTCACCCCACCTGCTCCTGTGAAATATCAGGCTCATCATTCACCTGCTTCTCACCTCTACTCCTGTCAGCATCTCTGAAGACATTTTGGTTCAATAAAACTAAAACCCAATTACGTGTATCCATATTAGTTAACTCTTTGCTTATCTTGCACTGCTAATTTTTGTGGAGAACTGAGGATATTAAATATTTCTTGTGGCGAATCAATATCTTTATTGTTTTAGCTACGGAAACCCTTAATCGAGAAGAGACGCAGAGAGAGGATAAACTCCAGCCTGGAGCAGCTAAAGGGGATCATGGTGGATGCCTACAATCTGGATGTAAGTCTGACGTGTTTACATAAATGCATCAGCAAATATTTCTATCAATTAAGCCATTTCTTTCGTAATAATAGGTCTCTTTCTTCAAATAAATAAAAAAAACCTTCATTTGCTTCATTAGCAATCTAAACTGGAGAAGGCTGATGTTCTGGAGATAACAGTTCAGCACATGGAGAATCTGCAGAGGAGTCATGGCCCAGGTGAGACTTTCAACAGTACAAACACTGAACTGAAGCTAAACTACACGCAACTCGCCTCAGATGTTGCACGCAGCTCCTCCTCTTAGACATTCTGAGCAGCTAGACATTTCTGGCTCTCAGGTGTCTTTTCAGGGTTTCTCCAGGGTCATAAAAGATTTAAGACTCATAAAGAGTCGTAAATGTAAAAACCCAATTTTTAGACAATAAAGGCTTAAATTATGTTTCACAAGTCTTATTTTTCCAATGTCTACTTTGAATTCTATTTCGTTATTGCTAGCTTGGTTTGTGGTGTTTTTGTTTCACTTGTTTAACACAAATAACTGTATTATGGCCACTAATAAGACAAAAATGCAAAAGCCAGTCTGTTATTGGTGCCAGTTTCTCTGGTATCGAAGGTCACCACTGAAGCGGGGGAAGTGGAGGTTTTATGATGCTTTAAAAACTTAAAATAGAACTTGACTAAAGCCAGTTGCTAATGTATTCAAAGCTTTGTTTATTGTGGAAAAAAATATTTTTTAAAAAGTTATGTTTAAGTATTGATTCTGCATTTTTGAAAGTGTTTTTGATCTTATGATATAATACTTAAATTGTATTCTTCTTAAAAGTCTTAAATGTGACATTATGAAACCTGCAAATACCATGTTTATACCACTGACTACTGTAGCTCAATAAAGGGCGTACCATCTTGTTATCTATAGACTGATCTCAGCTAACGTCACACCATCATGTGATTTTTGCTAGGCATCATCTTAGATGGAATAAGCCAAAAGGGCTAAAGCTTAACTTTGATGGTTTGTTGTAAACAGCACTTTTGAATGCTAGAGCTAAACAGCATCTACGAGCCAAAAAAACAGATTTCTTTCTATATCGAACCTTTTTTCTAGAGTGTACTTGTCCAACTAATGTCAGATTACTCCCCTTGGACATGAACAACTAATATTTGTTTTGAGGCACTTTCCATAGTTCAAGGTGTGTCACAAAATATTTTAAGGCTTCTCAAGAGACTTGTGTGCTTGTAATTGTGCCCCTGTAAAGTGGGACTTTCGATTGACAAGGTAATTGTAAATGTCATTGTATGCCGAACCAGAGAAAGCTAGCATTTTTAGCATTTTAAAAGCTTGTAAAGCGTGATTTTGGTATATTATACACATATTGCTGTCTGACCATACCACTCAAGTGTTGAACTAGTTTAGAAAGTGCTGATGACTCCATTTTTAAGTGTGACCACAGTCATCTCCAGCTGTCACCATTATGGGTGACATGACTGAGATCAGTGTATGGGTGCTTTCACACCTGAGTTGTTTAGCTCAATTCATTCGAAATAGAGTCCATTTTCCCTTTTAGTTTGGGCAGGTGAGAAAGCAACAACCGAACCCTAGACCCCACCAAAAGCGGACAAAAAAAATCGGTCCGAGACCTGCTCGACGAGGTGGTCTCGGGCCGGTTCCAAACAAACTCTAAAGTGGTTCGTATGTGGTGAGAACATGTTCAAACTCTGATCATAATTAAACACAAATTAAGACAACAAAAACATGCTTTTTGAACTAATATAGCCACTGTACTCGCTTGTGTGTGGCATTATGGGTTGGTGTTTGTCTGTTAACATAGCAGGGTTGTCATGGTAGGCCGATGTCAAACTTCGAGTAGTCTGTAATCCTAGCATCATTTGCATCGTGCACCGATAAAGGAAAAGACTTCAGGCAGTGAAGTCTGTCCATTTTGAGCGCGTTTTCCCAGTCTTCAGGCTTTGTTTACTCTCGTGTACCTCAAAAAGCAGTGGAGGAAACATACAGGATGATTTATGTGACCCATGAGTGGCCCGTATGATGTCATTGTTTTCTTCTGGTGCAGACCAGAGAGAGTGTGGTGAGAGTGAGGACTAAATCTGCAGAAGATTGCAAGAATGTATCAGTTGTTCCCCTTGCTCCAGACCAAAGTCACAGGTCTACAGAAACAAGACCTACAAAAGGCACTATTGGGTACAAGAACTTTTTCCAAGTAGATTGGTGAGAAGGTGACAATCTGTACCCAAAGCGAAGAAACACAAACATAAACATCTCCCTATTCGCCAAGAAAGATCCAAAACTAGTCATTTTTGGATAGGGGAAATGTTGCCTATGAACCCAAAACATCACTGTCAAACATAGTGGTGGAAATATTTATATTTATATTTACATTTACATTTATGTATTTAGCAAACACTTTTATTCGAAGTCACTTACAGTTCAGGAGTGAAGCAGTTTGTTCCAATTAAATTAAGACATAGGGAGGTCTCCGCAGTTGCCTAATTGCCAGACTGTTGCCAGACTGTATTCACTTAGAAAGTCTTTGTAGGAAGCTGGAGTTTCCCAAATGTTCCCAATTGCTCTAAAATGACCAGGAGACAAAAAGATTTGTCAGTCTTTAAAACTTTCTAAAAACCAGCATTGCTTTGGTTGTGACATTACAAAGCTGTGGATCCTTGATATACCCCATAACGTAATCTTTTCCTCCCAATAACTCTCTGAGAATGCAGTGGGCAACTGGGATTAGTGGTTGTGCACTTGTAGACTCTAAAAATAGTCATTTTGAACTTAGGTAAAAAAGGGTTTTACAACTGGTTTATGTTCAAAGTTGGCCCTGGAGGGCTGCATCCCTGCCCAGATTAGTTTCAGCCATCGTAAAACACACTTGTTCACACAAATTATGCTTCTTTTGACTTGTTTGAAGTTAGATTGAAGGTTGCAAGTGGGGTTGGAACTAAAGCAAGCAGCGCTCCAGGAACTGCGCTGTTGGACATTCCTATTTTACAACCACAGAGAAATGTAACTTTTATATGATAAGCTTTTCATAAGCAGTCTAAAAATTATATCAACCTCTGAGAAATGAGATTTATATACATATGAATTGAGCAAAAAAAAATATATAGATTTGGCAGTGCCATTCCACCAACTGGGTGCTATTTGCTTATTGTAAGTTTTTACATTTTCTTTCTTTTTTTTTATTACTTGACTTTAAAACAGATTCAGATATACTTGAATATTCCAAATGGGCATTGGTCCATCTTAAGTAACTTATTTAAATGATTTAAAAATCAAAAGATGGGAGCTGTTTTTCTTGTTACTAACCCTCTTGTTATTCTTTATTTAAGTGACAGGACTAAACATAACAGGACTGAGATAATTTGAGTAACAGTATCGTTTTTTTAAATGATGCTCCACAAAATCATCAAATACGTAAATGAGAGAACTTACGTTTGCTCTTCCCCTGGCCTTCTAAAGATCTAAGTGATGCAACTGCCTGCTGAAAAACTAGAGGGGCACAGAAAGTATAGATTCATTCATTCATTCTCCTTAATCCTTATTGGGGTCACGGAGGTCTGCTGGTGCTCCGGCGCAGATCGGGCGAGAGGCGGGAGGTAGACCCTGGACAGGTCTCCAGTCAATCACTCACACATTTACATATAAGGGGAAGCTTAGTTTATTCAATTAAACTGATGCATGTTTCTGGGATTGTGGGGGAAACCGGAGGAAACCTACACAAGCAAGGATGAACATGCAAACCCCTTCCAGGAAGGTCTTCGGAGAGCCTCGAACTGGAACTGGAAGGCAACAGTGCTACCCACTGCACTGCCGTGCCGCCTAAAAGTATAGATAGTTATGTAAATAAATGTAAACAAACATTATATATGGATTTACATATCAATGCTAAAGAAATGCTCTTTTTAAAAACATCTTAATCATTATATTTTATGAAGCATAAATGCTATTTTTCAATACTTTTATGAAGCTTATTTATATAATCCCAGGGACAGAATTGGCACCCAAAATGGTGGAATGGTTCACCACCTTTTGCCTTCAAACCAGCATGAATTCTTAGAGAAACCCTTGCACAAAGGATTTTGCAAGGATTATAGTCAGGTATATAATCTCTGTTGAAACAAAGTCATGAATGTGAAAAAGAAACAGCTGTGTAGGAGGCGTAAACCTTCCCAAACGTCATCCTCTCTCTACCCACACCTCTTCCTGTCATCATACCTCCCTACTATTCTAAAAATACAGGCAAAATGGGCAAAAAAGTTGATAAATTCAAAGTTTAAAATCAGAATGCTTCTTCTCTCTCTGCCTTTAGTGAGTTTATGAGTAATGCTAAAACATAAATAAATTAACATGTTGTGTTTGGTTGTAACTAAGCCTTTCTTTCAGGTGCTAGTCCCAATCCAGGCAGTGGTTTCGAGTCACGCCAGAGATATAGCAGCGGATACATCCAGTGCATGCATGAGGTCCACAACCTCCTCCTCAACTGCCCTGGGATGGACAAGAGTTTAGGAGCTCGCCTCCTGAACCACCTGCTCAAATCTCTCCCTCACATCAGCCCAGAAACCAGCACCACCGCCTCTGTCGGAACTTCCAACCCTCTTCCAGTGTCCCCGACCCAGTCCCCTGGAAACCTTTCTCCATTACAGCCTCCTCCCCTCAATCTGCACTCCCCCCCACCTCCTCCATCCCCCCCATCAAGCCCTAGTGTCCTGCTGCTCAGACCACGGGAGCACTGCTCTCCTCCCAGGTCTCCTTCCCCTCAGCCTGCTTTCTTTCCAGGGATGGATCCATCCATGTGGAGGCCTTGGTGAATGAGTGCACCCCAACCCCCACATTTGCCCTCCCCTTGCCCTTCCTGCCCTGCCCTCTTCTACCTAATAGCTTCCCTTACATTCCATCTCTGGGGAGGATGCAGTGCTTTTCATTCAGACAAGGGGTGTTGTGTCGGGTTACAAAGCCACAATGGGTTGAATGGTATCCATCTCAACCTCACTGGATTCTTGTGTTCAAAATACATGTGAAAATCAAGTGGAACAGACAGTTTTGAAGAAAAATTGCATTAATAAAAATCTTGTTTTCATGTTAAATTGTGATGTATGAGGTTGTGCTCAAAAGTGTACACACCCTGGGAAAATTTTGATTTCTTAGCCATTTTTTTCAGAAAATATGAACAGAAAAGCATTTCCCAGTCAAAGTTTGTTGTTTAGTGAAGCCATTTATTGTCAAACAACTGTTTTTAACAGAACACTTTTTAAATCATAATGAATCAGAAACCTGACACACCCTGGTGATTTTGTCCTGATAACATGCAAAAAAACTGACACTGGTAAAGGTTAACACAGTTGGCCACAACCATAAACGCTACATTTGAAGAGGAGTCAGCATGAACGAAACACCACCCTCACTGTGAAACATGGAGGTGGGTCACTGATGTTTTGAGGATGCCAAAAATTAATGGTAAGATGAATGCAGCATGATACTGGAGGAAAATTTGCACACCAGAACAAAATGGAGTGACCATCTCAGACTAACCCTAACCCAAGAATTTACAGGCTTTTTGCCAAGAGGGAATGGGCTGCTTTACCAACAGAGAAGATAAAGAACCTCAACGACAACTACCTCAAGAGACTTCAGGCTGTCATTAATGTTAAAGGGGGTAATACAAAATTTTAAGAGCTGGGAATGTTTCTTTGGTTGTCAAAAGAGTAAACACAGTTTTTGACAATAAATGGCTTCACCAAACTGCTAACCATGGAGGGGTAAGAACGTTTAGGGGTGAACCTTTGAGCACAACATTATGTACTTTGCATGTTAAAGAAAAAAACCTGGTCCAAACATATCTGCTTTTTCCTCATTTCAAAAAAATGTTTTGAAGATTGATGGCCATTACCTTAAATATCTCTGGTGAAAACCAGTTGAAATGGTAAAAAATGTTCAGAAGCACGTTCCATGAAGGTTTCACTTGTGATTTGAAATCTGTGAAGAATCCTCTGAGCTTAATCAAAAACAGACCAAAGCTACCCTTGACGACTGTAAATACTCGTAGAATATTTCTAGTTTAGATAAATTTGCTCTTTTTTGTTTAAGCATTATTAGTTTAGCCAGTCGGATCAAAGTGTCTTACATGTTTTGTATTGTATTATTTCTTTTTACTTTTATTTTTAGAGTGACTGATTTTACTCTGTCTCGCGTGGAAAACGATAATAGTGACTCTGAAGGGTAAAGTGGGCATGACCTTTTGCAAAAATGTCTTCATCCTTGTATATTACAAGACGAGTCTGACTAGTACCTCATATTGAAGCTGTTTGTCTCAATTTAAAAACATGTTTGTACTTTAAATTTTGAAAATGATAATAAAGGAATTACAGTTGTTCAGTTTCATTTTTTTCATTTATAAAAGTGGTCACAGTGGCAATCTACATGACAATGATCACTATACTGATTTAATAGAGAAATGTTTTTAATATGTATCAAGATTCACCATTCAACAATTGGACTATAGTAGATCCCCTTTGACCATTTCTACATGCCTAAACGCATCGAGTTGCTGCCGTGTGATTGGCTGATTAGAATTTCGCCTTAACAAGCAGTTAGACAGGTGTACCTAATAAAATGACCAGCGAGTGTAGTGATTCAAATAACAAGGCCTTTGCTTCAAACACACATAGATTCACGGAATCTGAATAACACTGCACTCCAAAATGATTTAACAACAGACCTCTTTTCTGTTTAACCTTAAAAACACAACGCTAAAAAGATTAAGGACAGCCTGTAGATGGTAGCATGCGTTAAAATAGTACGCTACTGCCCCCGGGCGGTAAATAAAGAGAACTGCTGCGTCACGAGTCAAATACTTACGCTACGCCATTAAAGTAGATTCTCTTGTCGAGTGCTGTGGATACTTTGGGTTCAGAGGGAAAGTTGCGTAGTTACAAGCTTGTCAATCATCTCTTCAGCTTCTGGTAGTTTGTTATACCTAAATTCCGTTACCTTGCTGTAAAAAAAAAAAAAATCTAAATTTGAACATATATTTCAAGGTCATTGACACTGACAAATATCTTCTTCTAATTAAATGTTGTTAAATGTTAAAATAAAATATTGTTATGATGATGTCGGAAACTTGAACAAATAAAAATGATCCTTGTAACTAAACAAATGATGTTTTGATCAGAGTTCAGATTGTTTTCACTAACAATTGAATCAACGTTCAACTTATCAAGGAGTTTGAGTGTCCAATGATCTATACTTCAGAATCTAACTGGATATAGAAAAGAATCCAGGGATCTTTAGGATACTCTTTTAATATTACTATAGTTTGAGACAAAGTAAATCTCAATTCACATACAGTGGATATAAAGAGTATTCAGACATCAGATTGTATTTGGATTGAACTTGATTAGGAAAGCCACACACCTATCTATATAAGACCCACAGCTCACAATGCAAGTCAGATCAAATGAACATTATATGGTCATAGGAACTGCCTAAAAAACACAGAGACAGAGAAAAGCACAGCACAGATCTCTCCAAGGTTACACAGAATATACTGCTCTTAGGGCACCTTTAACAGCACAGTGGCCTCCATTATCCTTTTTGGGCAACCAGAACCCTTCCTACAGCTAGTTGTCTGATGAAACTGAGCCTAGTTGAGAGGGTTAAAGAAGCACCCAAAGATCACTGTGGCCGAGCTCCAGAGATACAGTCAGGAGAACATTTGAGTAAGTCAACCATCACTGCAGGCATCCAGCAGTTGGGGCAGAGTGGCCCGACGGAAGCCTCTCTCCAGTGCAAGACACATGAAAGCCTGCGTGGAGTTTGCTAAACAAAAAACACCCAAAGGACTCCAAGAGAAAAAGGATTCTCTGGTCTGATGAGAACTGATCGAACTTTGTGGCCTTAATTCTAGGCAAGACGGAAGGGTAAAACCAGCCACTGCCCATTACCTATCCAATACAGTGCCAAAGCTGAAGCATGGTGGTAGCAGAATCATGCTGTGGGAGGACTGGTTGCAATTGAAAAAACATTTTCCAGAGTGTTTAGATTGGGAAAAGCTTCTTCTTGCAACAACACAATGACCCAAAGCACAGGGCTTAAAAACAAAGGAGTGGCTTCACAACATCTCTGACTGTTCTTGAATGGTCTGGCCAGAGCCCTGACTGAAACTCCACTGAGTATTTCTGGAGGGATCTAAAAATGGAAACCTAAAAGAGATCTAAAACTTGTCTAGCAACAATCACCATCCAACCTGACAGAACTGGAGAGGATCCCAAACCCAGGTGATGTTAGCCAATGGCTGCAATATAACAAA
Source organism: Danionella cerebrum (assembly GCA_007224835.1). NCBI lineage: Eukaryota > Metazoa > Chordata > Actinopteri > Cypriniformes > Danionidae > Danionella > Danionella cerebrum. The sequence continues at coordinate 18,343 of SRMA01024855.1, read as the reverse complement.
GAGTGAAAATGTTAAGGGGTCTGAATACTTTCCATACCCACTACAATTCATTGTGTTAATTGGGACTCATGTTTGTCATTAAGACTAAGTTAAGAGCATTTCGGTGGAACCAAATGTACCTTGTACAATGTTTTACATTTTGTTATTCTTTTGAAGTTTTAAACGAAAGGTTAGGGTACGCCTATATGCAAGTATATAGTCAACTTGTTCTAAAGTGTAATATGACATCCCTATTATTGAAAATGTAAGGTAAAGAAAGTACTTCAGAGTGGATCAGCTCATCCTTTAATTAAACTCTTGGCAGAAGTTCATGGGAAAGCATCAAAACAAGCCAGCAAGAGCCTGGTGGAGTTGTGTAGCATGGTTTTAAAACAATAATGCTGTTCTTAATTTGCAGCAAACCTATGGTTATTTGGTGTTGTTTTCTACATGAAAGACTTGGTTGATTATAAGACCTTGTCTGGAAGGAACCTCATAATCATAGACCAACAGTTGTGGTTCCAGATGTTGCATTTAATATGTGGTTAGCAGGGTCATTATCTGCTTACTCATCCAGATGGAAGCTTGAGGGTTCAACACGTCATAACAAGTTTGTGATGGCTGCCGTTTATCCTTCAACTGAAACCCTCTTTCTGGTGATGCAGATGCTTTCTACATTAGTTACTCTGTAAAATCTTATATATAGGGACAACATTTGTCCATTGAAGTTTTGAGCATATTTCATGTTAAGTTAACCTGAAAAAGAGTTAAAAAGTTGAGCAAACTCAGTGTTGTAGCTATCAGGCGACGAGAAAAGCACTATAGTGCGAGGCTTGTGATCCCCAGATTCCCCATGAGGTTCATTATTGAGGATCAGCTGGCAAACCAAGAGCCAGAGATGAATGGAGCTTTTGTTCGCTTGAGGAGATTGTATGCCTTAGAAACAGATGGGGGTTGCATAGTTCGGGTGTACAGTGACACTTTAGAACTTTATCCAGAGTTGTTCAGTTCCAAACAGATATATAGAAGATATATAGTTTTTAATCTCTTGTAACTAACCTTTAGAAGTCCGGGGCCTTTTTGTGGGGTTTTTACTACTTTAAAATTTGCTCTAATCAAATACAGTTTTTGTGGCTATGCTTGATATCATTTTTTTTATATAGTAAAACCCCAGCTTCCCTTTTTTAGAACAATTTTTTTTTGGAACCAAAAAATTGTAGAAAAAATAGAATTCAGAGTACTACATTTTGTCATTTTTTTTGACAGCAAAAATCTAAAAAAGAGAGAAAGAACCGCTTTTATGTTTTCTAACAAAAATCAAGTGTCCAGACAGAATAAAAATTCACAAATTCCCCCCAAAAAGTAGACAAAGTCAAAACAATGTGAAAACCTTTTAAACTGTTCAAAGCACTTTTTTGTGTCACTTCGAAAAACACAAGCCATATCACAGGTATTGTACTTCCACAGGTTATCCCTTATTTTTACCACTAGATGGCACTGATTTGGGGTCTGTTAAATGAAAGACAATTGTGCATCTTTTCACATTTTAGTTTGAATTACCTTGCAAATTATATGTCTTAACTCTTGTAATGTTCGTTTAAAACAAATATAAAAACAAAAACCTTTTTAAAACCTAAACATTATATTTGAAATCAAAATTAAACAGCTGGGTCATGAATGCAGAGACTTTAAAGGATTAAGAAGCATTTAATTTTTTATGTTACATGACAACATAATTTTAAGTAACTATTTTTGATCCAGTTAGAAGGTTGTCGGTTCGAGGCTCGCCAGTTGGAAAATGAATGAATGAAATTTTTTAGATTCAGAACCTTAGACACAAGTATACATACAGTTGGATAACAATGCAAGAACACAGCCGACGTTCTCTTCAAATACCCCCCCCCCCCAATGAAAATAAATGTAATTGTGTGCAGTGTTTTAAGTGGGCCAGTATGCACAGGTGCTCAGTTACCATCACTTCTAAAAATAGCTCTTTAGAGTACCACCACTTCTCTGAACTCTAAGAACATCTCTGTTCCAATCTCTAAGAAAGAGAGTTCCGCCACTTCTTGTTGTCCGCTTAAAGCACAGATTGTGTGAGATCTAAAACATCTTGTTTGCATACTAAACATAGATAGTTTTCTACATACACATTTGTGGTATGTAACCACTCTTGCAATGTTCCTCCCCTTCCTTGGGGCAACACAAACTATTTATCAATACCCCATCAATATTTATCAATATTTAGATATAATAATCTAAATTCCCTCTTAGGTGTGAATGTGTGAGTGTGTGTTGCCCTGCGATGGACTGGCGACCTTTCCAGGGTGTACCCCTGCCTCTCGCCCAATGTGTGCTAGAGATCCCCCATGACCCCAAGACGGGAATAAACGAGTTGGAAAATGAATGAATGAATCTTTGTGAGACTATTTTAGAACATTATTTTAGCTTTTATTTTCACACAAGTTTTTACAGATTTAATTTTATTTTACTACAGAAGCTTCTTTTGCACATTAAAGCTCCAACAAGCCTGATTGAATTTTTATCTCGAGGATCTATCCTCTTTTTTTGGAACTCAAAATATGGTCACCCTATGAAAGCACCTTTATTCACTTTTAGGTCAAGGTGCAGTGAGTGGTGTAAGAGTGTCACTGGAGGTCATATAAATCGGAAAAATAGGGAAATTATTACATTTTCAATACTTTCGAATCATAAGACGTCTGGTCTTATCAGATTCAATTATCTATGTTAAGCTCAACTATGCTAAGCTAAGCTAAGACCAGATGAATGTCTACATATTCTTAAAAATTGGTCTGTTTTGAAAGAAATTGGGATACTTGTGTGTATGGCTCATTGATTAATTATAAGTGTTGATACGAGTAATAAACTACAGTAACCTGAACATTTAATTACGGGAATTTAAAGACTATTTGGTAACCACGACGGTCAACCGCTTTGTTTTCCAGAAATTTGCCCTCACGCAAAATCTCAAATTCACTTGAAACAACACTGATAAGGACACCGCTCAAATCTCTTATCGGTGTAGCGTCACATTTGTGGCACTGCCACTAATCTAATCCACTCCGTATCAAGTTGTGGCAGTGAAGGCAGACGGGTTAGAGTTACCGTCTCCCTCTCTCTCCCAAGCGGGTAGACGCTCGAGCTCGACCACAGGCAGTCGGTTAAAGGATGGAAGTAGAGCTGGAGACGCATCGACTCAGAGCTCAAGGCAGACACGAGGAACTTCAGAGCCTTTGTCGTGTATGGAATTACAGGCTTTTGTATCAGAGGTGTCCATGAACTTTAACTTTGTTTAGTTCGGAGGCGTTGGTGAATGACACAGACTTGGTTCACTGGGATTTCTGGAGAGCAGCGTGAAGGAGAATTGTGGATTTCCACGAAGCTCCACAAACACATTTGGGTGAGTAGACTGCCTCGTTTAATTAAGCCACATAAACTGACCTGATGATGCGAGGGTCATTTATTTGCTGCCCATGCTTTCTTAAAAAGTCTGCAAAAGCACCATAAATTAATATATAAACATGTCAAATAATCATGGCAACTGTTATTGTGCATATGAATAAAATACTGTTTCAACCTATATAATGAATCTACCATTATTCACCATTATATACACTAGCAAAATTGTCATTTACATGACAAATACATTTACTTTTACTCACAATAAATATCATAAGAAATAGCTGTTTTTAAAATATTTACAATATCTTACTCTTGCAAGCTGACACAGTTATATATAGCTGTGGATATAGTCTATATGGATTGTAAAGCCTTTAAAATCACTATTATTGAACATTACAGTAAATAAACTGTGATTTATGTCTTTAAATTGTGTTGGGTCAACATATGGTCAAATGACATTCACCCTGAAGTGCATTTCCGTTGCTATAGCCATCTGAGTAATTAAATAGATTATTCGGCTACGAGGTCGATTAGTGAGGGTAAGCTTGTTTAGCAGCTGCCAGTGAATAAAATCTGTGCTTCAGTCGCATGCGAACAGCCTGTGGAACAAAGATGGACTGTTCTACACCCAGAAAAGATTTCTTTGAGTATGCCAATTTTAGATACACCGTTCTATAACTTTCTCGAAGTTCATGCTGTTGGTTATTTGGGGAATAAAATATGATGATGCTTCTTAAAGTGTATTCACACTCATATAATCATCATAAATGAATATCCAAATCCTTTAATAAAAGACAAAAACCAAGAAACTTTTTCATAGCATAATATTAACAAGTATTTAGCTCACAATGCAGAAAACTTGGGATAGTGAATTTAAACTTCAGTTGCTGTTGGTGGGACTTGAACCACCATATTATCCAGATGCAATGGTGGAGTGACGCCTCATTTAGCTTTTTCAAACAGCACCTTCCTACCAATCAGGGAATTAAATGGTTAGAGTTACGTTTGGGTTTTGGCCTCTTAAAAGTTTCATTGTTTCCGATTGCTAAAATGGGGGGGTACTTTCATTTTGATCCCGCCCATAAAAACAGCATTGTTTAAAAATGTTTAAATTCTCTATAAAACTAGAAAATTGACATTTGCTTTATAGTGAGTAATCAAAAAGGCCACTCATGTAACCTCTCCAATTTGGTGGCTCAAGTTGTAGCTTGTGATGCAATGTTGCAGGTCAGAGTTCACCTCAGCGGAACTTTCCGTCAGAGAGGAATCCGAAATCTGCACCGGGAAGACCGAAATTTTAGGTTCAAATTGTTAAATGGGGCGGAATTCAAGTAAATGGACTTTTTTCATAGTCATAGTGAGTTTTTATTAATGAAGGAAAGTCATTGCCACTCGCTAGCTCTCAATCAAAATGAATGTACATTACACATATATGAATTTCAGTTTGCAGAGGATGATTTAGTAAGTTGGATTTGTACTGAATATTCATAATCCAGCTTCTTTAAAGTCCGATATTATGCTTTTCTATGTATTTAGAACAAAGTTGGCCCTCTATAGACAAGTAGTGCACCACATACACTATATACGCACACACACACTTGGTGGGCATCTTTGTTTCGCATCACATAACAATGTGTCCTTATTACAAATTGATATGCAACTATTAGTAATGTTCCTTTTTTTTGTAATCCTATGTTAATTTTTGGAGTGTTCAACGGCTTGAGGACATTAACTGCATAATAGATCCCCCCCAAAATAAAAAAGATGCATAAATGACCGTAAAAACAACATTCTGCCATGTCTCTGATGACAGAACAAAGATAAAACAAGCTTTAAATCTGTAAAAATGGGATAATATAGCCCTTTTAAAGACAGTTTTGACAGGAAATCTGAATAGGAACTTTTGATGAGATTTAAACAGTTTTTTTCACAATACCATTATGGAATATAACTTTAATTTGGACCAGTATTTTCATAAATACACTGATCATATCATAGTATATTAAAAATGTCTCTGAAGTCCTCTTTTAAGATATATATTTTCGTTTTATGAGTCCTATCATAAGGTCTGCTCACACTGAAACATGGGTAATGGCAACCCCAAGAATTCGTAACATTCTTGAACATTTTCTTGGAACTTTTATATACTGTATGCCTGGCATTTTACATGTAAATTAGCGTAGCTTTCACTTGTTGAGTCTCTGAGCTAACAAGAGCGCTGTGGTGAAATATTAATGTGGAAACTGGAGAAAGTTGGAACTGCAACCTTTCAGCAGGCCGGAATAGACTAGAGGGAATCTGTTTGTTTATCTTTATAATGGCTTTTAATTGGTGATCAGTTTAATGTTAAATTCCTTGTCAAATCATGGTAAATTGTTTAAATCTAAGCTAAATTAGCGATTATGATGAGAAGGTCCTCTGTTTTGTCCAATATGTACACCCCCCCCCCCCCCCACACACACAGAAAACTGTGTGTTTTATATTTTTAGCATATATTTTTTTAGAAAAGTCACTCAATCCTTTTATTTTCTGGGCCAGCAGCGAGTCTCAGTGTGACCAGCTCTTGTTGTCTCTGAATCACAGTTGTTGTACCCTGTGACATCACTGGTCTGAGGTTGCAACCATAACAACAGCCTTCTGTCCTAAGCACATCTGAAGTTTGCCAGATCTTTGTGAGCTTTGTACATTTTACTGTGATGAAAAGAGTAAGATCCTAGATTAGCAAAGAGATGTAATGTTCATAGATTTGAAGAATTATATTTATCGCATTGCATTTTATATCTTGGCATAAAACCACTCTTTTTGTTTCACTTCATTCAAACAAGACTAAGGGTTTCAAAGAAGTATTATATTACAGCTTTGTTCTCTACAGTTGAGGAATTTCTGAAGGGCTTAGGGACATTAATGATGTTGAGTATTTCAGAAAACTTTTTTTTTTCAGTCAAACTCTTTGCAGCCTGTTGCAGCTTTAAAATGTTACAATAACTCAGCTTATTTTAGTGATATATAATGCATGGTTTTATAATAATACCTATTTCTCAGGTACAAATGTAAATATGTCCACTGCCTATAGTGTGAAACACGGAAGAGCTCTTTTATATTGCACCAGAAGATGGCAGTATATGTCAATTTCAATAATGAAGACGGAAATTGAAGTTGAGGACCCAACTTCTAGGAAAAACGTAAAAATATTATAAGTGTCTGTCTATTTTGCAGAGACTGTTCTGAATATAATATTGAGGGGACTACAATAATGACACAGCAAGCTACACAAGAATGCTACTTTTTTCAAGAGCCTACGAGTCAAATAAATGTAATCTTTTTAATATTCTGAAGTGAATAAAATCTAAATAAAAAAAAGAGTTCATTCATTGATTTTTCTACATGCATATTCCCTTTCAGTATCTCCAGCTCACTTTGGGCAAGAGCCAAAGGGACATCACAGTCCATTACAGAGCCACAAACACAGTCACACCTAAGGGGAATTCATTCATTCATTTTCCAACCCTTGTATTCCCTTTTGGGGTCACGGGGGTCTGCTGTACACATTGGACCCTGGACAGGTCACCAGTCCAACATTTACACCAAAGGGGAATTTTGATTATTCAATTAACCTAACCGCATGACTTTGGCACTGTGGGGGAAACCAGAGGAAACCCATGCAAGCACAGGGCGAAAATTCAAACTCCTTCCAGGAAGGTTACTGGTGAACCTCGAACCAACAACCTTCTAACTGGAAGGCCAGAGTGCTACTCACTCTGCCACCATGTCGCCCAAGAGGAACTTAAATTATTAAATTATTCAACAAAACTTGCAACGAAAATTCGAGTCATAGCATTCATCTTCCTACCCGCTTGTTTCCTTTCGGGGACACTTGGGTCTGCTGGTGCTATCTCCAGCTGGAGGCGGGGGCACACCCTGGACAGGTCGCCAGTCCATCACAGCAAATTACACTGTCGATAATCATTAAAAAATTATTAACTCACAATCTAAACAAAACACATTACCAAAAATGCAAATAAAACTCAAACATAAAGGCTGCCAGGGGGCTGTGCGGGGGGCAGCGATCGTGGGCGGGGCCTGCCGGGGCCGCCCCGTGCGGTTGGGGGGGCCTACCTGGCTACTGCCAGGCAGTAAGTCTTTCCCGCTGCGGCGTGCTTGTTGACTCACGGGGGGTGGAATGGCCCATTGGGTTACTCCCGTCTGTTTGCAGGGCCAGATCTGAGTCAGAGCTCATATCACACCTGGGCCACAGAATGGGAAGTTAGTCTGCTACTTGTGGGTTGGGTTTCCTATCCCGGGCACTGCGTGCTACATTCCTTTATTTGTTTATTTGATGTCTGTTGGTCTCCGTTCGATGCGGATTGGGTCAATGCGTGGCTCATGCATTTCGATCAACTCGTGATCTTTCATCTGTATTATATAAGCCCTCCCATGTAGCATATTCATATTATAAACTGTACAACATCATTATTATCCCGCATAGTTAATTAACTGTGTGTATGTATGTTTGAACATGTATATATGTGTGGAGGTACGTACAAACGGCAAAAACTGTACTGCACGAATTATAACAAACGGACATGGTTTGACTAGGTAGATGTTCTGTATATACCGGTATGTGTGTTAAGTACAAACTACAAAACGGGAGAACACGAACTGTAACAAACTTACACGGTACGTTCAGGTAGGTATTCTTCCTATTTTTCGCACTCCTGAACCTTTCCCCCTCACCTTCCCCAATCCCCCCTGCATTCCAATACCGCCTTGTCCTGACGCATTTAATGTAAACTGGTCCGTGGGAAATACAACTATTAAATATCTACATACATTCAATGCTCCAATCCAGAGGAGGAAACACCACACCAGGTGTGTTACTCCCCTGGAGATAACAAAACTGTCCAACTCAGCGAAGCACCTACTTTCCATCTGATAGCGTTTGAGGAGGACAGGACACTGTAAAAAACAAACAAACAAAAAAACAAAGACATTTACTCAGTTCTTCATAGAAGACTACAAGTGAGGAGTCCAGTTTAATATATTTAATAAATACTCAGAAAAAGGGGAATATTTTGCACACCCAGCTTAATGAATAAAATATTTCCCGTTAAAAAAATACAAATAAAAATCACCAGCTCTTCTCTTCATCCTGATGTTATTGTCGGATTTACAGCTCGTAAGCAAATCTCTGGTGGTGTGACGTCAGGCGTCGACTCGCATAGCAGCAGAGCAGACGAGTCCCTCAATCACCCCCCGCCCACACTCGGCAAAATACAAAGCGGTCCTTTTTCTTCCTCCGAACCTTGGGAGCAACTGGAAGGGGTGCACATGCCACATGCTACTGACTTTAATGCAGCGAACAGCGGCCGCGGTGCTGTCGGGGCGTGATGAAGCTCGTTCTTGATTACTCAGGCGACGTCGGACGGATTTGAAAGGCATCGGCCGAGATGCCCCGTGTCTGTTCCCAAGCGCCGATCTACAGCGATACGGGCCGGGTTTTATCATGGTGTTCAGACGGTCAGCTCGGTAAGTGTGTCAACTCAGAGAGGCGCAATCTGTGATTTATGACTGTGACTGTCCGTCTGTGTCCAAATCAATTCTGCAACACCATTTATAGCAAGACAAGACGAGGCAAGCCTTTCGAAACAAAGGCAGTTTTCGTATGTGCTCGTGTCCAACAACCCGGTTCAGCTTTCTGTAACGTTTCACTGGTTTTATGCACACGAAATGTAGTAATAGTCACACTCATTTTCATAATGATCCTTGTTACAGTTATAAGAGGAATGTTGTTCAGGTGGTTTGTTGTTTTCTTGTTTTGTAATAACGACATTGAAAAATTCACGTGGCTTCTGCTTTTGTCTTCAAGTATTCAGTGCATATTGATCTTCACCCATTCTTGAAATACATGGTTCGTCCCTTCAAAAAGAATGTTTGAAAACAACAATCTTTGAGTTAACACAGAGCAGTGTGACCAGCTCCTCAGTAAAACCTCGCTATTTTTATTGATCATATAAAGACAATACCAAAACAGGAAAACATAGAAACAGTAATGAAACTAGACAACAAATTTCAAATCAGAATAGAAAGGCATGACATTAAGAGAAAGGTCGCTATTGGCTGACCCACAAGTCGCGGGATGACGCATCATTTGCATAAAGTGTTTGTGAAAGACGTCCCCGCCCACAATGCTTTTTTTTCAACACCAAATAACAAAATATTACATTTAGAGGATTTTTTTGTGTTATTTTTAGCCATAGGCTGTAAAAAAGAGGGACCACGTCAAATGAAGGCATTTTAGAGCTGGTGAGGAGGCTGCCATTGGCGGCTGCACATGTGCACAAGCGACTTCCTGTTAAGGGTAGAACCGTCATGGTTTCAAAGCTCCGCCTCGAGTCTGGCTCACACACGCCCCTCTCACACGCAGCCTGTTGTATAGAATTTATTAACTTCATTTTCCAACCCGCTTCCCCTAGGGTACATCCTGGACAGGTCGCCAGTTCATCGCAGGGCAACATTCACTCACACGTTCACACATAAGGGGAATTTAGATTATTCAATTAACCTTACCGCATGTTTTTGGGATTGTGGGGGAAACCGGAGTACCTGGAGGAAACCCAAGCAAGCACAGGGAGCCTCATCGTCGTCATCGGCGAGCCTCGAACCAGTGCTACCCACTGTGCTGCCCTATTTCTGAATTTTAAAGAAGAATTTGAAAGCAACTTCTCTGAAATCATTGGCAGCATAAATGAGCTTTCTCGCACCATGAACACTGCGGTTCAATTCAGCTCTGTTCTGTGTAGTTGTCAATCACATGGTCCCGCCTAGTTTTTTTAGGGGAAAATTTAACCATCCTTAGCCACACGAAAATAAAAGCCAAGAAAAAAACTATTCATGTTAGATAACTTTCGAAAATCATTAAAACCGTTTGTGTAAATGCCGTACTTTTTGAGGAAATAGTTTTTAAAGCTTTTTTCCAGAGACTTGTATTGGGTGCTCGCCGCGGTTTGGCTTCACTCAGCCGGTCATGTGAGACACATTTGGTTTCAGCTGTACCTCATTTTAGGGTTTTGGTTTGACTGCACATATAAGGCTGATTGCGGTAAGATAGCAGTGAGGGAGCCCATGCGGATAACATTTTACTTTATAGTTTCACTCGGCCTCTTTCAGAATGGCTTGGTAGCCAGAACTAACAAAGTTGCAAGAAACCCTTGAAAAAGGCGCTAGATTTTAATTTAAAGTTGCAAAATCTAGGAACAAAATGAATTTGCTAATTTGGCAACAATTATGTGAGATATTTTTTTATAGAGGGTACAAATTGACGTCACTTTCGAATCAGTATTGAAACAAGCAGTAAAAGGGCTGCAAAAAAAGCCCAGTACTGCCAGTGATTCTGATGATTGCACAATAATTTAAAAACAAATAGACTTGGCTGTGATCCCCACAAATTACCAATCAACCAGCTTTCTGTGGACATCAAGATTTTGCCAATAATTAAATTTTGTGACATTTATACATTCTGGATTTCACTGGGAAATGACAAAAAAAACAAAGGTTATAAAAGCAGGAATGTCTCATATTTTTAAACATGATTTGTTTATACAGTTGTTTTAGAGAAGCTTTTGGCTAGCTAATGCTCTAAGTGTCATATTACACAAGGAAGAAGTTATTTGATTGATATTTAGTTACAGAAAGCAGTTTCTCACATCCTTAAACAAACAGTTCGCATGGCTTATTGAAATAATATATATGTATATATTTATACAGTGCTATTCAAATGAAGAACTGGAAAACCAAGGATCACATAATCATGTTAAATGAGGAGGTCATACTGAAGAGTTCAATATAAACCAAGAGGCACCCCTACATTTAATGGTAAAAATGCCAAATAATGTTTAAATCGAAATACTGTAATAAGTTATATCGACCACCAGAGGGACGTGTGATGAGTGATCACTTTTTGTCCTGTTTAAATCATGCTTGGCTTAAGTTACCATTAAGGATTATGTTTTTAAGTGAATATTACATAAATATGGTAAATATTTTATTACGTTTGCAAATATGGCAATTTAGTCAAAAGTTTGACATAACAGGCACAAAATGGTGAGCTCCTGTATTCGTAATTTCTTCGAATGTTGGATAATTGGTAGTCGTATAGAATGGTGTCACCGATGTCTTTGTCCCCCATTTTCAGCCTTTCCATGGGTTGAATTTCGTAATCACCCCCATCGCATAAATAGGCATTTCTCACGTGAAAATAGACTGTCACTCTGCAAATTCCTGTGACGTCATGTGCTACTCCACTCAAATCTCTCATGTGTTTGATGGCAGGAGAATGCGGTGGATGGGATGTCACAGGCTGGGGCCGGTATGGAAAGCTCTTCTGGCATTTGTTCTTATCGCCTTTGCAGGACAACTTCTTGGAGTCATCTTCAACAAGAGGTACAACAATTCGTTTGGCTATATATACATATCAAAGAACGTTTGTTCTTATTAAGGTTTAAGAGTGTTGTATGTGTCTGCTGGGAAAATCAACCTGGGATCGAAAAAGATAATTTACAATTTTTTAGCACAGTGAAATTACGTCGTTCAATCTGTTTAAACTTTATTTGTTTAGCACTTATACATAACAGTTGGGCCAAAGTGCTTTCCGATAATACATAAAAACAAATGATGTCGTTGATGTAAAGGAGGTCACTAGCAAGTATTGTTTCAAAATATATTATAGTTTTGCAATTTGAGGAGCAAACACTCAAAGAAAGTTTGTTTTGGCTTTGATTAGTTTGTATTGGATGTAATGGATTGTTCAGTTCTTTAGTCAAACCATTCGCTCTTTGTTTTCTGACTACAATTTCATATCAGCGTGGCTTTTCCTGCCACGTCTACAGAAAAAAGCAGCAAGAAAAGAAATGTTGAAAATCTAATATTTTATGTGCAACACAAATGGTTATAGATTAGGGATGGGCAAAGTCATTCCTGGAGGTCTGGTGTCCCTCCTGGTTTTTGTTCGAGTCCTGCTTCAGTTCAAATACTGGCAGCTTTAAACAAACCAAGGAGAGCTTAGTTTGTAGATTCAGGCGTGTTTCAGAAAGGTTGCAACTAAACTGTGAAGGGCTGCAGCCCTCCTTGCCCACCTGCTTTAGTTGTTATAGAAACAGTATTATTATTGTATTTACACTGGATGAAAATACAAAAGGAACAAAATGCTTTGCATGGGCTGAACTCTCCCTAAGGTCTTTGCACATTAAGAAGGATATCGAAAAGACAAATATTTCATACACGAATTAAAGACTGTGTTACATTCCTCATCTAGTGAAGATTTGCGTCAAGTCTTTAATATCATACAAATATGCGTGAACTGTGCAGATGAAACACAGAACTTAAACTAGTGTTTAAAAACATTAGAAATCAAACATATTGAAATAATTATTCATCAACATAGTTTATTACTCATGCTTTGTTTTAACAAAACTTTAGCCAAATACATTATAATGCTTGTAGTTGACCGCCTAAAAAGTTGACCGCCCAGCAATTTTCTGTCAGGGTGTTGAATATTTTGGGTATATCATCCAGCCACTAGGGGAGCAACATTGTGTAAGCATTGTTAGAGCACGCTCAGAGATATGCAATTGAGTGAGATGCACACGAGACAAACTGTTCAATGTTATTGTGAATAAAACACACATAAATGGTCTCTTATCGTGACATTCTCCCTCAGGCCATTGTTCTTGAAGTGCTTGTCTTTTTTAAACATACAATACGCTGTTTGCTTCCACAAAACTGATTAATCATTTCACCAGAATTTACAAGTTGCCGTGGCCTAGCAACAAGCTGCAATGTGTTGTATGCGACTGCTGGGTAAATCAACCTGGGAGCAAACCTTTTTCGCACAGAGAAAGTACGTCGTTCAATCAATCAATCAGTTTAAAACTTAATTTGTAAATCACTTATACTTAACAGTTAGGCCGAAATGCTTTCCGATAATACATAAAAACAAATGATGTCGTTGATGTAAAGGGGTGTCACTAGCAAGTATTGTTTCAAAATATATTATTGTTTTGCAATTCTTCTTCTTCTTTTACTTTCGGCTGTTCCTTGCAATTAAAATGCCTATGCTTATCAAACATTTTTCACTATTCTGGCAAGATCTGTATTAGTGAGCAATTCTCCATTACCGAGATAATCCATCCCAGATCACAGGTGTGGTATGTCAAAGTGCTAATTAGCCAGCATTATATTTGCACAGGTGTTCGTTAGACTTCCCACAACAAAAGGCCCATCTGAAATGTGGACCGTTTTGCCTTACTGATAAGAAACATTCTCACAATTTTGATCTTTTGTGTATTTAGAACATGTTTCAGATCTCCTAGTTCAGCAAAAATGAAAGTGTATTGCACTGTGAACATAATTTCACTTAAATTAGCCTCAAGCCTAATCAACTGTATGGTAATGTGAGACAAAAATGTAGACTACACAGGGGTAAAATAAAAATATACAAAGCCTGTTATTCTTCCCATCCTCTCTCCTACTTTCTTCCTATCCTGTCCTATCTATTAATGATAAAGTCTATGGGCAAAAAAAATCTAAAAAAAAAAGAGCCCACAGAGCTCAGCTTGGGTTTGCTCGCCACAAGGAGCATATGATAAACATATGACTAGGGGAGTGTGATGAAGCTTCCTCTATATTTGCTCTGTTTTCCTCCGGCTAACTAACATCTGCTCTCTGGCTGACGCTTTTTTTAATACTATTTAAATGTAAACAATAAATGTGTCTGGTCGATGCAAGTGATAAAAAAAATGCTGATTTCTGCATTTGGAGTGATAGCAGTCGGTTGAGTTGAGAACTTGAGAATATATTAATTAGAAGCAGCAGAATTCGTCTGTATCACGTTTCCGGAGTAGCTGATTGACCGACTCAGCTGTCAATCACATTCAGCCTCAGTGGAGAGCTGCTGCTGAGATGCTGAGTGCTGCTTTGTTCCGTTTTAGTTTTTGATGGAACAAATCAATGTATGATTGAATGGCTCAGTTGTAGCAGTGCAGAACAACTTTAAAAAGATTTTCCTGTTAATTAAACTCTTCCCTTTGTTGGACAACACGTTATTGAGCTAAGTTGTGGAATGAAGGGCGAAGTTTGGCAAATTTGTCGAGCTGGAATCGATTATGGGTCGCTTATGTATTTTTTGTGGGACTTTGCCACTAGGCCAACATTCTTTCTCTCTCAGAGATTAAAAAAATACTCTTGTAAAGATATTGCAAGCAGAATATCAAAGGAAAACTATTTGTCAATTCTGCCAATAGAAAGACATTTACTTCAGTTAAGTGATTCAATGCATAAATGCAATTCATATTCAAAACATTTCAATTTTTATTTCACTGATTATATACCGTATTTTTCGGCTCATAAGACGCACCGGCACATAAGACGCACCCAATTTTTAAAGAGGAAAATCCAGAAAAAAAAGATTCTGAACCAAATACTGTTGTAAAATATTTTATATCAACTGTGTAAAAGTTAACAGCCAAACATGTAACATGAACAGACAGTAAACAGTAAAAGTAACAAAAAAAAGGCTGTAATGTTTTTCTTTGCCCCCACTCATCACTCTAAAGTCCACCATTCGTTATCACCATCACTGTTCCAGTGCAACATTGCCCCCACATTAGTAATACCGTAATAGCCAGTAACATTGTCACTACATTACTAATAATAGCTAGTAACATTGTCACTACATTACTAATAATAGCTAGTAACATTGTCACTACATTACTAATAATAGCTAGTACCATTGTCACTACATTACTAATAATAGCCAGTAACATTGTCACTACATTAATAATAGCTAGTAACATTGTCACTACATTACTAATAATAGCCAGTAACATTGTCACCACATTACTAATAATAGCTAGTAACATGGTCACTACATTACTAATAATAGCCAGTAACATTGTCACCACATTACTAATAATAGCTAGGAACATTGTCACTACATTACTAATAATAGCTAGTAACATTGTCACCACATTACTAATAATAGCCAGTAACATTGTCACTACATTACTAATAATAGCCAGTAACATTGTCATTACATTACTAATAATAGCTAGTAACATTGTCACTACATTATTAATAATAGCCAGTAACATTGTCACTACATTACTAATAATAGCCAGTAACATTGTCACTACATTACTAATAATAGCTAGTAACATTGTCACTACATTACTAATAATAGCTAGTACATTGTCACTACATTACTAATAATAGCTAGTAACATTGTCACTACATTACTAATAATAGCTAGTAACATTGTCACTACATTACTAATAATAGCCAGTAACATTGTCACTACATTACTAATAATAGCTAGTAAAATTGTCACTACATTACTAATAATAGCCAGTAACATTGTCACTACATTACTAATAATAGCCAGCAACATTGTCACCATATTACTAATAATAGCCAGTAACATTGTCACTACATTACTAATAATAGCCAGTAACATTGTCACTACATTACTAATAATAGCCAGCCAGTAACATTGTCACTACATTACTAATAATAGCCAGTAACATTGTCACTACATTACTAATAATAGCTAGTAACATTGTCACCACATTACTAATAAGAGCTAGTAACATTGTCACTACATTACTAATAATAGCTAGTAACATTGTCACTACATTACTAATAATAGCTAGCAACATTGTCACTACATTACTAATAATAGCTAGCAACATTGTCACTACATTACTAATAATAGCTAGTAACATGGTCACTACATTACTAATAATAGCCAGTAACATTGTCACTACATTACTAATAATAGCCAGTAACATTGTCACCACATTACTAATAATAGCCAGTAACATTGTCACTACATTACTAATAATAGCCAGTAACATTGTCACTACATTACTAATCATAGCCAGCAACATTGTCACTACATTACTAATAATAGCCAGTAACATTGTCACTACATTACTAATAATAGCCGGTAACATTGTCACCACATTACTAATAATAGCCGGTAACATTGTCACTACATTACTAATAATAGCTAGTAACATTGTCACCACATTACTAATAATAGCCAGTAACATTGTCACAACATTACTAATAATAGCCAGTAACATTGTTACAACATTACTAATAATAGCTAGTAACATTGTCACCACATTACTAATAATAGCCAGTAACATTTTCACTACATTAATAATAATAGCCAGTAACATTGTCACTACATTACTAATAATAGCCAGTAACATTGTCACTACATTACTAATAATAGCCAGTAACATTGTCACTACATTATTTATAATGGCCAGTAACATTGTCACTACATTACTAATAATAGCCAGTAACATTGTCACTACATTACTAATAAGAGCCAGTAACATTGTCACTACATTACTAATAAGAGCCAGTAACATTGTCACTACATTACTAATAATAGCCAGTAACATTGTCACTACATTACTAATAATAGCTAGTAACATTGTCACTACATTACTAATAATAGCCAGTAACATTGTCACCACATTACCAATAATAGCTAATAACATTGTCACTACATTACTAATAATAGCTAGTAACATTGTCACTACATTACTAATGATAGCCAGTAACATTGTCACTACATTACTAATAATAGCCAGTAACATCGTCACCACATTACTAATAATAGCCAGTAACATTGTCACTACATTACTAATAATAGCCAGCAACATTGTCACTACATTACTAATAATAGCCAGCAACATTGTCACTACATTACTAATAATAGCCAGCAACATTGTCACTACATTACTAATAATAGCTAGTAACATTGTCACTACATTACTAATAATAGCCAGTAACATTGTCACTACATTACTAATAATAGCTAATAACATTGTCACTACATTACTAATAATAGCTAGTAAGATTGTCACTACATTACTAATAATAGCTAGTAACATTGTCACTACATTACTAATAATAGCTAGTAACATTGTCACTACATTACTATTAATAGCTAGTAACATTGTCACCACATTACTAATAATAGCCAGTAACATTGTCACTACATTATTAATAATAGCTAGTAACATTGTCACTACATTACTAATAATAGCCAGTAACATTGTCACTACATTACTAATAATAGCTAGTAACATTGTCACCACATTACTAATAATAGCTAGTAACATTGTCACTACATTAACTAATAATAGCCAGTAACATTGTCACTACATTACTAATAATAGCTAGTAACATTGTCACTACATTACTAATAATAGCCAGTAACATTGTTACCACATTACTAATAATAGCTAGTAACATTGTCACTACATTACTAATAATAGCCAGCAACATTGTCACTACATTACTAATAATAGCCAGTAACATTGTCACTACATTACTAATAATAGCCAGTAACATTGTCACTACATTACTAATAATACGCAGTAACATTGTCACTACATTACTAATAATAGCCAGTAACATTGTCACTACATTACTAATAATAGCCAGTAACATTGTCACATTACTAATAATAGCCAGTAACATTGTCACTACATTACTAATAATAGCCAGTAACATTGTCACTACATTACTAATAATAGCTAGTAACATTGTCACTACATAGCTAATAATAGCCAGTAACATTGTCACTACATTACTAATAATAGCCAGTAATATTGTCACCACATTACTAATAATAGCTAGTAACATTGTCACCACATTACTAATAATAGCTAGTAACATTGTCACTACATTACTAATAATAGCCAGTAACATTGTCACTACATTACTAATAATAGCCAGTAACATTGTCACTACATTACTAATATTAGCCAGTAACATTGTCACTACATTACTAATAATAGCCAGTAACATTGTCACTACAATACTGATAATAGCCAGTAACATTGTCACTACATTACTAATAATA